>JAPYZE010000453.1:0-52482 GCA_030522805.1 Leptomastidea abnormis
TCTCTCTCTCTCTCTCTCTCTCCAATCGTGTTTTCTGACCCTGACGTTTCCTAGATATCCACCGGATTATGCCCAACCTGACACGGTACGTTACTATATAACGCTTTCCAATGTCGCTTTGTCCCCTAACACATATACACACACGCGCAAAGACACACACACACACACACACACACTTCACTTGCAGATATATATGTATCTTCTGACCGACTCCAGCTAGAGATCCAGAGCTTCCACGACACGTACATAAGGTTTGAATCTCGTGATAGCGTACGAAGAGAAGGATAGAAAGTGGTATGGCAAAGGAGAAAGAGAGAATAGGAGGGGAGGGGGGAGAGAGATAGGTAATGTACGCGAGGGGTATTAAATCCCTGGTTGAATCTTTGTGCGCTGTGGAGTGCGCTCTCTCTCTCTTTCGCTACCTCTCGCGGACCTGAGAAAGCCCTGTTTAAGTGGCTTAAAATAAGTACGATCTCCTTTCCCTTCCTCCTCCTTCTACTACTACCGCTATCTCGAGCACTACCATCTCTCATCCCGCTTACTCCTACTTTTATACCGAGCTCCTCGTTGGAGGGTTAATTACTTTGGGTGGATCGGTGAAAAACACAGTGCAATGCTGCTGCTGGCCGCAGACTAAAAGAGAAGAGAAAGAATAAAGAATGTCGGTCGAGAGAGTGCGTGAGTTAGAGGAAGAGGAAAAGCCGGCTTTACCGTGAGGGAAAAGAGTGAAAGTCGAATAGCCAGTATATATACTATTACCGCGAGAGGAAGTTACAATGAAAAAGCTTATAGAACCGCTAATGCGGCCTATTATCTACTCTACTTTACTCGTGTCCTTTTTTTTCGTTTTTGTTGCTTTCTAACTTGTCTCGCTAAGTCGTTAACGAAATGGAAAGGGTGACAAAGTTGCATAAACGATAGAGAAATTGGTAGATGTAAGCTTTCAGTGGTTTGCTTTGTATATGAAAGATTGCATCTAAAAGATGCTGACTCGATTGAAAATTGTATTTACTGTAACTTCACGATAACGTTGCGCTTTGCAGAATTATCAAAGTCAGAATTTAGTTTTTTTTTTAAATTTTTTTAATTACAAGCAGTCGTTTGATTTGCGGATTAATTGTGACTTTGCGTCGTCGTTTAATTGCCAATGGCGTCACAAAAAGAAAAAATGAAGACGACGATATAAAGACGGTAATTCTCGAAACGAGTAGTTGCTTCGATTGGAAAACTTTCGCAGTCTTCGTCGTCGTCGTTGTCCTTGTAATGAAACATCATTGAAGCGCGAGAAAAGAGACGTAGTCGTAGAAAATCAAAGTGCAATTTCGAAGCTACCTCGACTTCGAGGTATAGAGAAAGAGCTTTTGTACGTCAAGTCAAGCGGTACTACACCCGACGCTTTCCTCTCTCCCATCTCTTCTTCCCCCATCATTTTCTTCACCCGCTGCAAGTTTCCTGTTCGTTACCTCTGCAAGCTTTAAAGTGAAGAGCAAAGGGCACAGAAGTCGAGAGCGAAGTACGCTATATATGTATACACGACTGATTTTCGTATACGACTTGTTGTTTGCTTATATATTTGAAGCCCTTTAAACTTCTTTTGTTTGTACAGCTTATGTAGGCAAGTGTGCCTTAGTCTTATTATATACATCCGCGCGATTTCTGTTGCTTTATTCCTACGTTGCTTAAACTCTTTCCCTTTCTCTCTTTCCTTCTCTTCCTCTCTTGTATTTTCTCATTGTTTTTGCGAGGCGTTAAAGACAAGCTTGAGACTTTTGTTCCAAAAACTTTGTTACAAGGGAAAGAGAAATTAAGGGGTACTAGAAATCTTTCCAACAGGCGTCAAAATTTACGTCACAGGTTGAAACATGCGATTTAAGTGGAGCTAAACAAAGCTACTATTACTATATGTCGGACATTGCAGTAACAGCAATTTAATTTTATTAAATTTTAAACAAACAAACAAGTTTTGAGAAATTGTTTTCTTATTATCAAAGTTCAGACTGATATTTGACAAATTGCACGGCTTATTAATGAAGTATACGAATTTTCGACTTATAATTATAAGTTGGCCTTGCTTATTATAGTTTGTCCGACTAATTGCTGAGTTGAACTACTAGCGAATCTTTATTAGTTTGCTAAATTATAATGAAAAACTCTTTGGAGCTCGACTTTTTTTATTTTTATCTTCATTGCTATCATATCCATAAAGAAAGTAGATATTTGAGAGCTGTGTGCTAGAGAATTATTTAAAATTGACTCTCCGCCATTTCAATTAAAACTCCAAAAAAAAGCGACATTTGCATCCTTAATGGATATTCTTTTTCATCCAACCTTATTCAGATTGAATAAAAAATAAATAAAAAAAAAAAAATAATAAAAATTCATAAAATTTCCATACCAAAAACTGCTACACCATTAAAATTTTTATCAACAACGAAATCTCTTTCAGAGAGGAAAAAAAAATATACACGGATGAAAAAGCAGGCCCATTTATGTCTCTGCTGCAGTTGACAGAGAAGCAAATACGCAAAGCAACACGACACACATCAGCGTGTCAGAGAGCTTGCGTCTTTACATTCTATTCAAACCTCGGAAAGATGCCATCTGTTGCGAGGAGCCGAGAAGAGAACGTGAGCTTGCGCGTCGTGTGCTATTTCATGAATGCCACACGCTACGCTGCTACGTTTGCAGCATACACACTCACACATACACGTAAGCGCATACGCCACGTGTGTAATTATATAGGGAGGGATGTTGAGAGTATGGCAGGAGGGGGTAAAACTACCGATACCGCAAATTCGGGGCGAGCAATGCATTCTCTGACACGTTCCATCACCTGTTTCTATATGTTACGAAGTCGAGGCAGACAGAGCTCGAGATGTGATAGAACGAGAGGAGGAAGTAGGAACATGTTAAAGAGTTAGTGAGGTTCTGAGAGAGAGAGAGAGAAAGCAAACGTGCGCTACAACGTCGTTTTGAATTCCCACGTTGATGCTTTTATCCCCTCCCTTCTTCTACTCTTATACCGCGATTGTAGAATGTAGGTGAAATTACGCAATTCTGTAACACCTCCAACTTCTCTTCACCCTCTTTCAGCTGCTGCAAAGTTTTTAATCGTTAAATTTTGCCTGCTGGTTGAGGTATATTTTTAAACTAGCGAGGTTTACGTGCTTTTGTAAAAATTATTACATTTATTTTTCAGTTGGTATGGTTTTTTGAAATTTCTTCTATTTATTTATTTTTTATTTATAGCATTGAAAATATTGTTAAATTTTTTATTTTTTTATACTTTATACGATTTTTTATTTTAATTCAAATGCTATTTTGATTATTGCAAGAGTACAAAGATACTTGAGTTGCTTGGCAAGATTTGTAGATAGCTTATATAGATTTAATTTGAAAGCCAGGTCGAGCAATAAGAGGTAATAAGTTCTGGCATTAAAGACAGTACTTTTATAAATATTACGGCGTCGTTTTCTTTTCCTTGCGTCAGCAGCAGAGAGAAAGAAAGAGAGAGAAAGCGACTGGTTGCGGCATTGCCCGAGGCATATTCATTAGGTGTTGCAGTTTTGATTCAATTACTCTTTGTTCTTTGATGGTGAGAAGGAGGAGAAGGCATAGTTAAATTTCCGGTTGCTTTGAGTTTTCTCACCCCTCACTCACTCCCTCCCACCCGTATTCTTCTGGTCGGTTCACCAAACCGCTACTATATGCTGTTCGCTTTTCCTCCGGTCTCTCTTTCTCTCTCTCTTTCAAGCTCGCGCTTTCTCATCGAGGCGAAACTCTAATTGAAACGAATATTACGTTTTTTGAACAAATGCTTTTTGCCCTCTTCTCTCCATTGTTTGGCATTTCCTTATGCAAATTCAGATCTGCTGGGATATGAATTACCATAATGCGCTTGAAAAATAAAAAAACGAAGAAGAAGAAGAATTATAAAGTGATTTTATGTTTTTAGACGAGTTTCATTCTGTTTGAAAAATTTTTCCACGGAATATTATCGCAGGGAATATTAAAATTTTCAACTTCCATTATGACTGCTATAGAACCGTAGACTTCTTTTTTCTCGTACTAGGTTAATTAATGCACTACTTATCCATGCATTATTGGAAATAACATTACTCAGCACTTAACTGACAGCATATACCAAATAATTCTATTTGTTCAATTTAAAATTATTCAATTTTCTCTTTTACTGTGTATACCTTCTTTATCTAAAAATATGAAATAATTAAATTTTTTTCCAATTCTAAATTTTCCTTGTTATGAAATATGTACATTCAAAGCTAAACCTATATTAGCTTGATTCGTCTTACATTCAAGGTAATCGCGCCAAAATTCGCAACAGCCGTCGACTCAATTATTCAGACACGCATTCGGCCATGTAAAGTGTCATCGGAATAAATGTTCGGGCAAATTCCGCCACAGTGGGGCTACTACTACTACTACTACTACTAGTATCGATTCCAAATGAGAACTACCGTCTCGTGTACAAGCTCGTCTGAGAGACATATACAGTCTCTCTCTTGCGTTAGCTCAAATGCAAATTGCTCGAAACAGACTAAGGCAGAGGAGTAAAGCAGCAGGGCATACGCGTAGTCCCAGCAGTAGAGAGAAGGATTCACTCGCGTCTGTCACTGTCATCGCATTTGCGCACAAGGGAGAGAAAGCTCGTGCTGCTGCTGCGTGCCTTAGACTAACTTTCTACGAAATATGTGTATAGTTGGCGAGAGGGTGTCAGAGAGATCTTACTGACTGACATGCTACATTACACTGCGTGTATATGTGTATGTGTATGTATGTGTATGTTTGTTTCTATGCTGCTGGCTTATGAGGACTGAGATGAGAATATGTACTCTGCTACGGATTAAAAGGTTCATTCATATTTTGTTGATGCTAGTTTGTTGCATATATGTTTGATTTTGTTGCAGATTAATTGTTATTGATATATACTAATTATTTTGTTTAATTATATTTGTATATTTGATTAATTAAATTTTAAAATTGATTAACAACATTATTATTAAAATAAATTATAAATCAAATACTTGGATCTTATTTCAATCACTTAATGGGTAGCCAAGTTTTTGTTTACATTAAAATTGAAATAACTGTAGACCAAAATATGCCAATAAATTATTATTTTGAATACTTTTATCAAAGAAAATTATGTTTTAGCAAATATAGCAAAAATTTATGTTCTACCTCAACAAAGCTTCAATGTTATATTAAAATACGTTCGAATAAACACAACCACTCTCATTACTTTCACATGAATTACTACTGAAAAAAAAATGAAAAACTTTGCAATAAAAGATTATTCATCAAATTTAAAAAAATCATTTTCATCTTTTCATGAAAAGATCAGACAGTAATCAAAATATAAACAAATACCAATAAAATTTACTTTTAAAGCTTATGAGATAATGTAAATGAAGAAAATTAAAGTCATTTATTTTTTTTAACGTATAGAAAAAATGCTTCATTAAAGTAGCTTATGTTCCCATGAAATTTTGCTTATTCTGGCGCTCACGTACATAATATAGGGAACATTAGGCGAATGATTCCACACCTGACATGGTCAGTTCGTCGCTTATATAATTTATGACTAAACTACACTCACGCACATACACATAAACACATAAACACATACTCATACACATTCTCTCTCTTTCTCTCTCTCTCTCTCTCTCTCCGTGCTTGGACGAGCGCAGCTAACAACTACTACGGCAACGGGACGTGAAAATCAATTAATTTTAATTAATGCAGCCAATTTGCAAGAACGTGTTCTCTCTCGCTGCTACTGCTCTCTCTGCTATAGGTGGTGGTAGTGGTGGTGAAGAAAGGGAATGAAGGGAGGTAATACTGCGTCGACATTCGTCCCCAGGCGTGTATAAGCCCGCCCCATTTAATTTATCGATATTTTGTAAGGGGAAATACAGGACGAAAAAGATATGGATGAAATTTTGGCTAATACTTAAACCAACTTTTTTTGGTCATAGCGAATGCGGTCACGTGTTCTGTGTAATTTGATGAGTATATACGTACACGTACATCTGTGAATATTCACTGCTTCTTTTATTTCTATAGATCTGATTTTTGTTTCATAAATATTGGGATTTGCATTTTGTTTTTTTATAAAAGCTTGAAATTGATTGATATGAAATGGATATACTTTTATTGAAGTGGAACTGTGGTTCAGCATCATAAATATTATTGATGAAATAAAATTGATGTGCCATAACAATTTTCATCAGAATATAAATAAAATGAACTAAAATTTATGTGGATACAGATGAGAGTGAGATAATTAAAGATAATACTTTAAGTGGCTGGCCTGATGAAACTAAAACTTAATTGATTAAATTAATGAAAAGCTATAGCTGTGTACCTATATAGATGGGCATTTACAGTGTGTATAACCAATAACCATAAAACGTTGGTACTCATGCATAAATGTATATAACACACAGCTAATTCAGGATATTTCATGCATCCGTAGGTAGTAGATCATTTTAAGGCTGTACATAAACGTAGTAATAACGTGTGTGTAGCTTTTGTCAGAACATCAAATGACGGGGCCCTAACATCTATGTCAACAAAATATGCAGTGAAAAGCTTTTAGCGATCGGTATCGCTATTTACACGAAGTTTATATCAAGCTATTATTTGATATATTTTTGGGTGTTATATATGCATCCATCAATTACGAACACTAGTAATTCATCAAATATTAAAAAGCAAAAAAGAGATAGATAATAATAGAGAAAGGTAGAAATAGCTATCAAGCAAATCATTTTATTTTGTATATTTAGAATACTATTTATAATAAATGAAAACTATATAGCCTTTATATTAAAAATAAAAAAAAATTAGCCAATGTAACATGAAGAATATCAATAAAATTACAACTTGGCTAATTTTATAAATAATGTTTACCTAACATCTATCATAACAAAGATTTAAACCAACTTTACAACAACAACAATAACAGAGACAAGATAATACAATTATCGGAGAAACTACCTATCGCTACAAGACTGTATTCCCAAGCAGTATCACCCTATAATCCGCTGTCAATAAACGCACTGGCTTTCATGTGCAGTAGAGGCAAATATCCCTCGTCAAACTTCTCGCATATATGCATATGCACAGTTGTAAGAGTCACCCCTACATCATCTCAAGAGCGAAATCTGTCTCGCAAGCTTGTCTACTGATAATGCACTAGACTGATAGTTTAAGCTTTTTTTTCTTCTTGACTTTAGACGTTCCTTATTTTACGGTGTAGTCTACGTGTACCTGTCCCTTTTCTCTTTTCCTCTCTCTCTCTCTTTTTTCTTTTGTTCGCAACGAGACAAGCTTGGATGGCTGTTCGTTTGCTTGGACTATGCTCTCAACGACGTCGAGGCCGACGTAATAGGATTACGTGAAGAATTACCATAGCATTGGAAGACGAGAATGATGATGGCTGGCACAACGAGAGTTGTGAAAAAATAAAAGAGAAAAGACAAGTCTGTTATCGGAAATGCTCGTCTTGAATCGTGAGAAAATAAGAGGCAACAAACTCGATTTTCTCGCCAAGATTGTGATTATTTTACTTGGTGTATAGGTTTTTTCTTGTTACAGCAATAAAAATATATTGATGTGTTGTTTTATTATAAACTTGAATGTTTTAACAATTTTAATTTGCGTTTTTCTTTCTTTGGTTTTTATTTGTTCGTTAGTAAATGAAAAATTGTTCTGTAATTTGGATTTTTATTTGAAAATTTTCGTTTATGTGTTCAAATAAAAAGTAGGAAATTATAACTCATTTAATAATATTTTCATCTTCATTATTGTCGAGAAACAACATTTCGCATATTATTTGAGCTTTAACATATAAAGCAAGTAGCTCTCTTTAATCAAAACTTTAACGTCTAAATTACCGCATCACTTCCTGCAATTTAGCTTTTTTTTTCTCTTTCTTCCTCTCTCTCTATTTCTCTCATGAGAGAACCAATGCGCGTTCGCGGCCACGTCAAGAGGATCATCCCGCTCGAGTTTCTTATCTCAGCGCTGAGCTAGGAAACGCTTTATACACGCCGTATATACATGTATATAACTATACACGTGTGCGCTTAATGTTTACCGAAAGATGAGAGCAACTGCGAGGAGAAGATGAAGGAGGGGAGGAGGTAAGAGGAAGAAAAGATGAAAGCTCTTGTTAGTAGTATCGCGAAAGCCAGGCCGTATAACGAGAGGATAAAATCTCGAGCGAAAAAGAAAAAAAAAAGGAGGTTGCGCGCGCCCGAGTGGCCTGTAGAGAGGAAAGCGAGACCATCTCATCCTCTTGCTCCTTCTCCTTTTTCTAGACGACGATGAAATAAAGATAAAGAGACGTAACGGAGCGAGAGAAATCGTGTAACATCAGCTCTTCTATATTCCGTAGCCCCTAAGAGGGAGTGAGAGAGAAAGAAGATTCTGCGCAGGAAGTGGAAAAGGACCGTTTTCTAACTTCGCTACTCTCTTCCGCTTGCTAGCAAGTCAAGAAGCCCTTTTGCTTTTCCTTTCTCTCTCTCTCTTTCTCTTCTTCCCTTGTCTGTCGGCCTGTTTTCGGAAATTGGACGACGCTTCCGAGGCAAAAAAAAAAGAATCAGAGCAAAAGCTTCCTTTAAGCTTTTCTTCTGACGATTGACGAGATGTTAGGAAGCTGTGGTTGCCCCTTGGTGAATGCTGGAGGCAGCTTGAGACTCTCGGTGAGAAAGCTTGAGTAGAAGGTAACGTGAGCTGTGCGTGAGGAATACAAGCGTGAGAAAGAAAGAAATAAAGAAAGATTGTATTTTGGAAACTTGTGTTAGAGAAAGAGAAAAATTTTAATACTTTATGGTTAATAAAAAAGACGAATTTTTTCTAGACTGCTTCTGTATATACTGAAGATCAGAAAAATAAAAAATGATAGAAGAAAGAGTCGACGAGGGTTGACAACGACGAGATCATCATTAGCGCCAAACGAAGGAGTAATGTGAGAGTATTTCGAAAAGATTATCTTCACTTTTTGCAATTTAGCTAACAATTTTTATTTTAAAATGTATTATTAGACGTTATATTATTAAATTTTAGTAAAATTATATATTAGCTTTTAAAAGAGATTTAATTACTTAAGAAGATTTTAATGCATTACATTTTTCATAAAGTCCTTGACGTTTTTCTCATTAAAATTAAAAAAGAAAGAAAAAATACTTTAATGCATTCATTTCTAAATTTAAAAATCTATTATAGGCCAATTAAATATAAAAGCTGTCAATATTATATGGAATAAACTCACATTATTTTAACACCCTTATAATATCCACAGTCATGACAAAAGTGTAATTACCTGAAACACAAGAAAAAACAAATAATTAATTTCATGTAATAAATTGAAAATAATATATTGTTAAAAAAAAGTGATTTATAAAACTAAAGTTACAAGGTTTATTTTTTAAAAATATAAGCCCTACTTTAAAGTACAATATTATAATAAAAAAAAAAGCTTGCAATTTTTCAAATAACCCTTTGTACGTAAGTCACCTTAATTAAAATAGACCGTTATCGCAAAACTCAATTTCTTTTAATAGCATCATCCCTTATTAAATCATAAGTAGTCCCTATCGGAAGCAATTTTATCTAAAAAAAAAAAGAAGAAAAAAAGAAAAAAAATATCGTGTAGCCGTTGGAACCTATGCAGTTCGTTATCGGCCATCATCGGAAATAGCCGAGAAGTGGCTTCAGTGTCAAGGAGGCCAGATCTACGGCCTCAAAAAAGAGAGAGAGGGGGAGGGGGCTTCTCCGTTGAGCTCCAGAGCTTTGCTGAAATTGCCAATTAACCGGACCGTTTTGTCCCAAAAGTCTACTCGCCCGTCGCGCAAGAAAATAAAAAAGCAAAAGAATTCGACGTTAGCTTGGTTGGCAGTCGTGTGTTAAGCAAGTAAGTGCAGCAGGAAACCAAAGTGCGCGCAGAACAAGCAGTGGCAGTGGTGGCGTCGTCGACGCGACCTGCTTTTTGAAGCGGGATTGACAATAATCCGATAGGCCTGGATGTCTGGCCGCGGCACTTAGCGCGATTAAATCCGACGCGCGCTCGCGCCCGCTTACTCGCTTGCATTGCCTTGCCTCCATCTCGTTTCACTTTTATCTCATCCCACCCTTACTTACCCGTCATCTTCCTCCTCCTCCACCTACTCCTATTCTATATACTCGTTCCCCCAATCGACCTACCAACGTCTACGCCCCCCCTCCCTTCCGTTCTACGCGTCTTCTTTCTCTCTTCCTTTCTCATACTCTTACTTCTGCTGCCAAGCAAGAGATTTCAGCCACACCTTACTTCCGTCCCATTATCGCGTCCCTCTTCGTCTTACTAACTCTCTCGCACTGCTACTTGTTTTTTCTCGATATCGATTTTCCATACTGCAAGTTCACCGTTTTTAATAGCACTAACGTAGACTTTCGTCTTTACCGTCCGAGGAGAGGGCTTTTTTTTATTTACAGGACAGCAGAGAGATAGGACGATTTACGGGGAAGAAAACAGAGCGGACGTTTTGAAATGTTAAAGAGAAGAAAAAGGAGGAGGAGGAGGGTTGGGGGTGTTCGATCGCTCTTCGTTATTTGGAGGGAAAAGATAACGGCTGATGACTGCATGTATCCTTCTTTTTTTCTTTCTCTTCTTTTTTTTTATCGCATTTTATATGGCTAGATTGTTTTTCCGATATTTCTGTGCTTTGATTTTGATGGTAATAAATGTCAATATGTTGTGTATCACAGTATCTAATACTCTTTTTTTCATGGAAAATTGGTAAGCTTATATTAAATTTATGTTAATTAAATGCAGCAAGTAGAAAAGTTCGAGTTTGGTCAGACATAATTATTTTTTTATTTTTCAGACTATAGTCCTTTATAAATTTGAAAATTGGATAATATTAAATTTATTATATGAAACGAAATTAATAAAAATAAATCAATACTATTTTTTTTACTAAGAACTTTTCTTTTTAATTAAGCAAATGATTAAACGCAAGAATATAATCGAAAATAAGACAAAACAATGTAACCACAAAAGTACACTCAAAAACAATCAGGATTTATCAGACAAACAACTGTAAAGCTCGTAGAATAGTAAGCTCTTAAAATCCTTAGCCAGTAGCTTTAATCAAGCAAAAAGACGACAGAAAACGGGCAAGCGCTTATCCAGTACTTTGGTAGAATCAATTCGCTGCAATCTCAGAAAATCGTAAAGCGAAGTTAACTTTCTTGATATGAGTGCACATAAGAGAGAAAAAGAAAGAGTATAATAAATGTTGGACGTTTTCTACCAAGCAGACGTGCACTTTCTCGTTGAATTGGTAGCTGGAAGGCCCAGTGAAAACGAGCGAGGGAGAAGGGGGGGGGATTATGTGAGGAAAAGGGGTTAAAGAAGGGGGTGAGCTCGGGCAATCACGTCAAATGGCAAGAGCCTGAGGGGAAAAGATAGTCGGAAGCTCGCGACTTCATTGGTGACGCGAAAAGCCACGCGTGCGTGCTGCTGTGTTGCGCGAATTACGGCTTCGTAATAAATTCGAGTGGATGAGAGTTTGGTAAAAGGAGGGGGAGAAAAGGAAGGAAGGAGGAGAAGAAATGCCCGAAGCCTTGCACTTCGAATTAATTACGACCACCTCTTTTGCTCCCTTGAACTGGAGGGGTTATATATAGATGGCAGGGATTACGTTGTGAAAAGAGGAACGAGAAATGGAGGAAGGAGGAAGTTAGAGATGGCAGTAGTAGTGTAGGGGTTTGCACGCGCAGTACTACTCTCAAATACGACTTCCGGACGAACGATCGGCTTTACCTTTGACGCCGGCATCCGTCACAGTCGCTTCCGTTGCTTGACTTTCCATTTCATTCCCAGATTCTTGCTCGCTCTCCCCCCCCCCTCCTCCTTCCCCCTTCGCTGCGGCTCCTCTTGCAAGTTGTAGTTGCATTTGTCTGTGTCATGCAATCTTGTCGAAAGCGCTTATTTTATCTTTCTCTCTCTCTCTTTCTCTTTTTATTGTACTACTTCCTTTTGAGCTTTTGCTTGTTTGTGTTGCTGAGTAATAGCGACTTTCTTTTGTTTTATTATTTACAATCTGTATAAAGTTGAAGATTTTTATTTTTTTTTCAATGATAAAATTGTCATTAATTTTTTAATATTACTCAAGTTTTATTTCAAACTTTTTAATGTCTAACTGTCTTTGAAGGGATCAGCATACAGATTATACGGATTAAATAGAAAAAATTTAGTTGATATTATTCATCGTATTTCGTATTTTTGAAATTTTTATATTTTATACATTATCTCTCAATTGATTAAACGTAATAATCATAAGTAAAATTTTTATATTTTTAATACAAATAAGAAAATTTTCAGTTAAAATATAGTTTACAAGTACCGAAAATTTGACAAAGTTCTCATTCAATGTGAAATATATATTCAACAAATTACTACCAACCAAATAAATTGAAGTAATCAGTGAAATTTCACAATTTCCAGTAATTTTCATATACGCAAATTAATTTTCACATTAAACATCGATTTTTCAGCTTAACAATTTTAATACTTCCAATAAGTACACATCAAAATTTTAAATCTTGCGTACTTATATTCCAAATTAAGCTCTACGTAAATGCACATTAAAAATATGAATTTATCTAAAATTAAAAAGCCGAACCGCACAGCAACGACGATATAAAGTACTTCAACGATTACCTTTTTTAATAGCAAAAGAGGGGAATTAAAACGACGTGTTGCTTCAATTCTATTCGCCAATCAGCTCATCGAGATTTTGTTCTCGCGATCAGACGGTAATGCTTTTTCGAGTGTAATGAATAGGAAATTCCGAAACGTCGACACAGACACAGAGTCTGGTGAGTGCCTTTGCAGCTTGTCTGACTCTTTCTCTTTCGTTCACCGACTGTTATTTTCCCCTGGCCAAGAGGGATAGGAGAGAGAGAGAGAGAGAGAGAGAGAGAGAGAGAGAGAGAGAGAGAGAGAGAGAGAGAGAGAGGAGGGTGAGCGTCATTTCCGAATAGATCTCAGTAATTGAATACTCAATCAGACCGAGTACGAGGAGGGCCTCTTTCTCTCCCTTTCACTAGCGTCGAGTAATTTCTGCTGATCGAGATTCAATTAAAAATTAATGACCAGTCGAGGCCCTTCAGGCGAACGTAAGGGCCGTGGCTTTCGATGCGCCACTGCCACTCGAACTCTTTTTCGAAACGTCCTTCCTACATCTGCTCAAGAGGCTTGAAAAGCTCTTCCCTACTCTTTTTTCCTTGTTTTCTACGTGTATAGACGTTAGAGTTTGAGGACTACTCTATTTTGAAGGTGAGTAAAGATCACGACAATAGTATCAAAGGTTTGTTGAGCCATGAATTTATTTTTTTTCTTCTTTTTTTTATGACAAAAAAAAATTGGGTAGTTTGGTTGTCTTGCACTATTTAAGCCTTACTTAAAAAGCCAATTTCTCGAGAGCATCTTAAAAATTTAATGCGCCTGTCTGCAGGTGTCTGTAGACGCTTGAGAGCTGGGATGCAAGAGTGTGTAGGTGCTGCTATAGTTGACTGACAGGAGTTCGCTACCGGCTTACTTTGTGTTTTATGAGTTCTGCGTGCTTATTTAGGTGCTTCAACAAGAGGTCACCTCTCTAGGTGTGCTCTACTTACAGATAAAATTTAATGCCATTTTGAAAATATATGTCATAAGTAAACTTTTTAGCTTACTTTTTTATGTATTTTAAACTATTTAATTCTAATTTTTATACTTTTTGATAAATTTCAAGGTTTTTAAAGGTTAAACTAGTTGTTGTTAAAATTGTGAAAAATGACAACGTAACTATTCAATTGAAAATGTGTAAATTAAATTTTGCAAGCATAATTTCGTTAAAAAAATCTATTTCATATTTCTACCTTTTATTTTAAAATGAATAATCCTCTTTTTGCTGTTAATTGCTTTTGACTAGTCCAAACAACTCATTTTGTTGTTTTAAAATAATAAAATTTTACTTTTTCGAAACAACGAATGAAGATTTTTGTTTCACAATGAAAACAAAATCATAGCAACAGTCAATTGAACAGTGATTTTTTTAGAGCAGCGTGATTAAAATAAAACGAAAAATCTAATAACAAAGTAATTTCACAATTTTCCGGGTCGAAAAAAAAGTAGCTCGCATTAAAAGTTTTTTCACCGCACACAAGAATTAATTATAAAAGCAGCTTTATTATTTTTTTTATTCTATTTTTTGCCTAAAATAATTGTGTATGCTAAATCTGTTTCGCGCATTCGAGAGACCAAAAGAAAAAGAACAACAGGAACCGTTAATTTGATGTAGAAGCAACCAAGGAAAAAATAAAAACTGTTGCATCCAGTGGTGGTGGTGGTAGTGATAGTGGTAAGGTTTGATGAATTACGAATGATAACGAGGTTACTCGTTATAAAGCCCGCTTTATCCCATACAACTAGCAGCCAGCTTGAAATCACTGAACCCAATTCGAGTGAAGGAAAAGAAAAGTCGGAACAAAATTGCGTTGCGTTATTTAGTGTGCGTAGCAGAGGGCGTGCGCAGTCTGAAATAAAAAACGCAGCCAAGCTTTCACTGCGCGTGTCAATTAGTTGCTTTCACTCTGAAGAAAATCAATGTAGCGAGGTCGCGCTGAGATGCTGGGTCTCGGAGAAAAAATAAAAAAAAATCAAAGAGACCGGGAGAAGAGAAAATAAACGAGCAGAGCTGTACTTCCCATTTGTACTTAATCCGCTTGAAAAATACGTAAATACGAAACGGCTTTGGCGAACGAGCACACAGCCTTTTTTTTGCATGCAGCGCGTTAATTTTGTTTGGTAGAGTGTTATTTTTGTAACTCCGGTCGACTCGATCAGTGTTATATACTGCTGCGCCCACCTATTTTTCTCTCTCTCTCTTTCTCTCCGAGTAAACAAATCTGACGTTTCAACCAAAGTTTATTTTACGAGTAAATAGCAATAGGTTGAGTGCTCCGAAAAAAATTTTATAATATGTCACTGAATATGATTTGGGTACATTTTGTGATGTTGAGTGATTAATCAAGATTGGAGAAATATAAAAATGAATGAACAAATGTGTTGCACAATTGTAATTTTTTTTATAAAATTATTTAGTATAAACGTAAATAAACGCACATAAATATTTAAAGTCTTGAAATTTTTAAATTTAAAACTTGAAACTTTTATTTCTTTACAAGGTTTAAATTGGAATAAATATGAGCAAGTCAAAGTATGATGTCATATGTCGTTAAATTGGATCAATAAGCAACGATTAAGAACACAAAAAATAAAAAACCCTTGTTCTTCATAAATTTTTATATGAACATAGCACCTTTGTAATAAAAAGCAATTCACTTAATTTTTAAATGAAAAAAAAAAAAAAAAATTTTGATTAAACAATCTAACTCAAAAAAGTTAGAAAAATAAAATCTTAACAAAGTTGTATTCTTTAATTTGAAATAATTCAAAAAAAAAATTGCTATCACCACCTATTTACAAGACAAAATCTTATAAAATTATATTCCCACACACTACAATAATTACCATCCAAGTATTTTCATGCATACGCCAACTCATAAGTAAGACATGATAATAAAAACCACAAAATTATCTTACGCTCTTTTATTCTACTTTTCCTTCTTAAAGCCTTAGTGTGTACCTACTCTCTATTCTCTCTATCTAGTCGATTTCACAAGATAATGGAATTTTCAAGATTCCCGCATTCACGCGGTTGGACATCAATGGCTTTTACGAAAATGCCTTTTTCCACAAGCAGACTGCTCTAACGTTGGCAAAAATAGTAAAGAGGACAGCGCCCACATAAACATACACACGCGTATATGCTGGGTAATGTATTTACGTATTACTACGTGCAGGGAATTAACCCCAAAGTAAGAGAGAGAGACAGTGAAGAAGAGACAAGGGGGAAGGGGGAGAGAAGGGTAACAACGGCTGGACGGTTGGCCGATGTGCGCGCGTCGCGGGTGTTACGCCATCGGGTTAGCTGTCTGTGTGTGTATGTGTATGTGTGTGTTTGTAACATGTGCTTCTAATCTCTCGGTATATCAGCGCTGCGGTAATGGCTCGGCGCCGAACACCGAAGCCCACTCGCGCGTGTTATCTTTCTCGTCTATTCCTATCTCTCTCTCTCTTTTACATACACACATACACATACTAGCGGGTGTAGCACAGAGTTAAATCTTCGCTGGAATCTTCCAAAAGCTCCAACCGGGTAAACGGGTGTGCACCAGCGATATTCGCGCCAGCGGATTTATAAGGCATGAACGTCAATGTTGTTTATCGCGCTCCAATATATATTGAATTAATCTACTTTTATGGTTATGGTTAATCTTCGTTTTCCTCTATGACACTTTTGCGCAATATATATATATAGATGATGTTAGTAATAGGCAAAATATAGAGATATCCTTTTTGCACGAATATGAATACATATAAATAACCGAGAATTACGTAGTGGTGTTTTATGTGCAGCTGTGTTGGATTGGATCTGATGTACAATCTAAAATGGTATGGTATTAAAAGGTTGTTGCTGTAGAACGCTAATTACACGGTCGTTAAAAAAAATGAGTAAATACAGTAAGTTAACAGAGAAATGTTATTTTTGTAGTTCAATAAAATTCGATCGATAAGTAAGTGTAATAAAACAAAGTATTTTTGTTTTTGTATTCCAAAAATCAAATAAATAAATATCCTTACATAACCAAATAAAAATGACTAAATTTTAAAAACTCGATCAGAGGCCTATACAATATTTATTATATATTTACTATAGATATAGGAAAGCTTTAATCAAGAAAGGTAGCACTTAAAACACGAAAATCAGTTTGACCACAACACATAATTGCAGTCCAACACACAGGCGTAATTCGGCGGTTAGTTAGTATATAAAGTGAGAGTAGGTAAAACAAGAGATATATTAGAGGACATCTAAACTGTAGTAGGTATGATATGCATCTGTAAACGCACGTGTCCCAGTTACTTACAATGCGGTTTCAATCTCCGCAGTATATAATATATAGGTAAAGGTATAATACATGTACATATACGTGTACGCAGCAGTACCTAACTGCAGAGCGGCAGAGCAAAACGTCGTGTTAACACACACACACACACAGCAATAGCAGCAGCAGCTAACGTCAGACTCCCCAGGTAGAGAGACGCCAGCTTTATTGTCATTGTCGCCATTGTCGGGCGTCATCCATACGCTACACCGCAAAACTAGGTTGACCGCTGTTCCCTAGTGGTGCTGCTACTGCTACTGCTGCTGCTGATGATGATGGTGGTAGAAGACACACAGCCACATCAACCAACTTCGTATATATACGTATACCTATACGCGCGTACACCTTATCTCGCGAATGTGCCAAGATAACGAAGCCTCCACCCACGCCAGAGACCCTTGAAATAACGACCGATACAAGATCGAGATATATATATAAGACTAGTGGCCCAAGTGAGAGTACTTGCAATTTCTCTCACTCTCTTCCACTTATATGTAAGGCAACTTTCGCAATCGGAGCTACTTGAAAACGAGGCAATTTTGAGTTGCATCTTGAGATTCTTTGGTTAGACATCTCGTTTCGTGCCGACTTTGCTAACTGACTCTTCGACCTTAAGGTCATGTGCAGGTTAAGGTTTGGTCAATGAGTTCTTATCTTCAACTCTACCCTTGATTCTCTTTCTCTATTGTCAATTGTTATTTAATTGCTTGAACTTTAGAAATAAAAGTAACCTTGTTACGATCCAATGATGCTTTTGACTTGTTTAATTTGGCTAATTACAAATACAATTATTTTTTAAAAGAATGTTTAATTATTTTCTTTAATGTTTGAACAACTAATCTATTCTTAATAAGAACTATCTATTAAAATAGAATAACTTGATACTTTGTAAAAATATTATTTTTTTTCAGTAAATCTCAATATGTCATATTCAGAATCATTTACAATATTAATCCGATATAGCTAACGAATTGTTGTTTTGACAACTAACAAGCGCTTTGATTAGTCGTAACGTCAAAATTTAGCTTTAAAGAAAACAAATTGTTCAATTAGTCTTGTAAAAACGATTGACATTTTTACGTTGGTAAATGATAAAACATAAAAAAAAAGTGGACACAACGGTTTACAGATTTATTTGGACAGAACTGACATCGATGTTTACCAACATTCAGGGTATAACAAAAAATGAGAATGATTGAAAGATGACATGGTAAAGCATTGAAATCAAATACCAAAAAAAAAAAATAGTGTACGTATTTGCTATCGGAGCCTCAGGCAATACAAGTGGAATTTGTTTATCGAGTTGGTATGATCGATGAATAATTGACATTTACAGAAATTTAACGATTAAAAGATAGACTTTGTCGAAAATAGTAGAAGTTTATAACTATTATTCACTTACATAATACACTTTTTAATAATATAAAAAAAACCAACAAAAATCGTATTTTCTCTTACTATCTCTAATATTAGAAATACATATAATTTTTTTTTAACATTCAAATTTTATAACAATTAAAATCAGTTAAATAATAATTATAATTGTCAGGAAACAATGTTTCAAAAAAATAGTTGTAACATTTTTTAAATAATTCAAGTCTACTTGACAATTATTTTTTCTGCAAATCAGATTAACGAAGCTCCAGACTTCTCTTCGTTAAGGAAAGTAAACTTAGGTACTTCTCTTAATTTCCTTAATTATTCCTAAAATCATCGCATTTCATATCGATAAGTACGCAGCTTATAATTTGTATATAATGACTTGACCTACTAAAATTTTCATGTTAAACTCATTCTTGTTTGGATTAAATACGTTCTGACGTTAGTTTGATATCGTAGCTCTCGCAACGAGTAATAGAACAAATGCATAGCTGAACAAACATTAAATTTACTGGTGTTATTTTAAATTTAAGCTTGTTATTTTTGCCGTGACTTCATTTTCACATAGATTGTTGTAGGTCACATTTTATCAGTGATATTATTATGCGTAATAGAGAAAATCAGCCGAGGATTAGCATACTTTAAAACGTTTACTTAAACTTCAAATCGTATTTAAATTCAAACATATTTTAAAAGTCAAATTTTACTTTTATAGAACAATAAAAATTGTTCTTAGTTGATTGTTAAAATTAGATTTGAAATACAATACATTAAATTTTTAAGCGCGGAAAATAATATTGAAGAAATAAAATAACATTCGCTTCAAAATAATATAAACAATTTGCAATGACTATTTTTAATTATATTAACATTAAAACTTTTATGTAAATAATAAAAAAAAATAATAAAATTTTTATTTTTTTTAATTACATAGAAAGATGCGATAGATCACGTATCAAATGCGTAAATGTTAAGAGCCAATAGTCCAGATCCATCGAACGATTTGGCGATAAGCTAACGTTTCGGCGCTTGGCCGCGAATAACTGGCCTGGTAATTAAACCAGATAACAGTGGGAGAAGCTGCAACAGCAATCACTAGCAGTTGCTATGTGAATAACTCTTGCGACTGTTTAGTCTAGCCGGCTTCTACTGGGTGTCATATTATTTAACGAGGATCGCTAATGTATCTCTTTCCCATTCGCTTTACGGAATTGTGACAAGACATATATTGGCATTAGATATCTGTGATGGAAAAAGTCTACAAAAAAAGAATCGATAGATTGTTACGTATTAGGTATTACTTTACAGAAACTGTAGAAAGTTGAGCTCGCAAGGGTTTATGTAAATATTGCCGTACCACATCTGTGCAATAACTTTGATAACTAACGATAACCCAGGTGGCCTAGCTTCTACATTCTGAAACTTTTGCGTATTATGCGTACTAAAATAGTTGTTCGAATACAAGTTAAATTACTTAATTTTGGTTAAAGTAAATAGTTGATAAAAAAAATCATTTGTACAAATTTAATTACATAATATATGTCATAAATTCCTTCGCATAATTTATCAAAATTTAAAGTACATGTAATTTTTTAATAAATTAATTTATTTTTAAATAATTGCTACCAAGTGTAATTCCTCACTTGAACGTAGATTTTGCCTCACTAAACGATTTAATAAAGTCTGCAGAGGATATTAAACGTGTCGTTTAATATTATTCTCGTAATTACACATGTGAATACTCATTTACACACACACACACACACACACACACACACACACACTCACACACACACATACACACAGGTACTCACACAAGAAAAGTGACATTGGAATGCAAAGATTAGGACAAGTTTCTGACAAATGAGTAAGTCACCAATGTAATTGCAAGTCTCTATTCATTACATTCGTCCACCTTACCTTTCATCAGATATCACACACGAAATTTACACGGGGCTGGTTTGCACGTAACTCTCCTAACGCGTGCCATGCGTCGCCGAGGAATTCAAGATTTTACGTCGGATAGAGAAAGCTATGCGTACGTTGATATAAAGACGCGTGTTTTGCAGGCGATTCCGACATTAAGAGCAAAAAAAAAAACGCAAAAAAGAAAAAGAGAGAAAAAAAGAGGTCGAGTCTTTCGCGCCTGCTAATTTGTGTTGCTCGAACAAATGTCGTTTGCGAGATTTCTTATCAGAGTTTTAACCAGCACGAACACTACCTTATACTGTGTTAACTGAGAAAGTGCGAACGCGTGACTTTATTATTTTTTTTATTTTAGGTGTAATCAAGGTGAAATAACGTGACACAACGACGCTCAAGAAAGGAAATTAACAAATTCCGTAATTTTCTAATAATGATAATAATAATAATAATAATAATAATCGCGATCACGCTAAATGTATACAGATACAGTTTGCTGATCAAATAAACATAGTATACGAGAACGCACGCACGTCAAATTCTTGTACGTTACATAGGCTACATGCAAGGTAATTAGCCTATACACTTGCCTTTGGGTTATTGGAAAATAGGGCAATTAGTTAACACGTACCTATATATACGCGTCGATTGAACAGAATCATGTTAAACATATAATTGCCATACATATTATAATTTTCCAAAAATTTGTTTCAAATATATTTTATTATAAAAATATTCAAATGGTTTCGTTTATATTTTCAATATGTCTTAATTATGTAAAAACATTGCTCATAACCGTTTTTATGTAATATCAACGCATACATTTATGTAAATTTGAATAAATAACAAGTTTCATTTGAAATTTTTTTAATTATCGTTAAACACAACCTTGTTAATCGAGCAATTTCACTGAGAAAATCATCAAGTTAATTCAATATTATTAGATTGCGATGTGTGTGTGTGTGCGTGTGCGCGCGCGCGTGTGTGTGTGTGTGCATGTGTGTGTGTGTGTGTGTGTGTGTGTGTGTGTGTGTGCGTGTGTGTGTGAGAGAGAGTGTAGTGAACAAGCTTGTAGGTATTGTAGTTTCTAAAACTAAGAGTGCATATTTGATTGGGTACAGACCCTTTATTTTGTTTATCACCAGCAAGCGTTTACTTACAGCACGCAGTCATGTGCACCAATAGTCCTCCCTTCCCCCCTTTTTCATCCTTTCTCCCCTTTTAGTTTTACCGTATATGCGTTAGGCAAGTTAAAGTTCATGAATACATATTGATCGTTAGAAAATGACAACTACAGGACTGGAATAATAATACGTGGACAGCGGTAGCGTTATGTATAGAGAGCAGCAGTAGTAGCAGCGGAGCGTGCATATACGCTATGGACGCGTTTTAGTACCAGAGAGAACTGTTCTCTCTCTCTCTCTTGCTCTCTCAAAAGTTTGGCTAAGCATAAAGTCAAACGAAAACTCTCGGTGTGCCATGTGCATTATAATCCCCTTTCACGTATATGTATGTATCTGTATGTATGTATGTATATATACCAACTACTGTCCTCTGGTGCAGCTTCTCTCTTCCAGCTTCCTCTACTGCTCCTACCTTATACCCTTCCTTTCTCCTAACTCCTCATCTTCCTTTTCCTTCTCCCGCTCGCCACTTCTCTGGCACTCCACGAGAGAAACTTTGCCTACGTATTTGCAAGCCTCATCCGCGATCTCTTTTGTATTTCGAAACGTGGCTCTGTGTCTGTGTGTGTATGTATCGAAAAATACGCGGTTAATGAATTTTTGAAATTAATCTTGTAAGTAATTTTTTAAAATTGTGCTATGCATGTGCATTGAGACAACTATGAGTAAGAGATTCAGCAAAGAATTCTTTTGTATTTTAACAGCTTTGAGTTGAGTAGTAGATAGTAAAATAGTAAGAAAAGAAGAGGCGCGAAACATCTACTAAGTTTTATCCCGGCAAACTTTTTTGTTTTATCGCTTAGTGGTAGTGGTATAGTGTCTGCTGCTTCTGCCGCCACCACCACCGCCTTGTATGATAAAGTGCGCTCTTCAATGACTTTCTGAAGTTGCATAATGTCCAAGTCTCTCTTTTTTCCAGGGTCTTGGATATTCTTATGATAAACTAAAAATAAGTGGATGAGGCTAAGGCAATTTTCTCTTTTCTTTTTCTCTCTTTTAGAAAAGCTTGAGGAAAAGTGAAGACGACATTTTCCAAGGATGGCTTCGAACTTTCTTAATGCCACCAAGCTATATACTTTTTTTTTTTTTTATCGAAATGACGGCCGACGTAATTGTACGTGAGAGCATTTAATAATAAAAATTGAAGTATTGATTATTTGACGACGAATTTTTTTTTATTTCATAATACAAATTATTTTATATGTTATATCTTTTGTGTCAAATAGATAACACTTCTTTTAATAAACCTATAAAAATACAATTATTTTTTCAACATTTTTAATAAAAACATCAACAAAATTCATTTCCACAAATAAACCCAAATCATCGTTCTTCTTTAATATTCAACAAAAATATGTACATAATATTTTTTTTTATCATCACCAAAGATTCTAATAATAATGATAACAATAAAAGAATATAATCAATCAATTGAGCAACATCCAAGCTTAATTCAATAATTAGAATAGATTAAATCTTAAGAGCACAGGTCTCTCGAGGGAGCAACCGTTGCGAGAAAGAGCAAGACAGGGGGGGTAGGAGAGAAGAGGTAAAGGGAAGCAAAGCTCGCCTGCGGGCCAACTTGGCCTCTCTCTCTCTCTCTCACTCACCCCTCAGTTGCTTCCGTAATTGCTCGGCTAGACTGGGCGCTAACGTTGTCGTCGTGTCGTCGTCGTAGCTACTGCGTCGCACGCGCTGATGGCTTGGAGGGGTCGATTCACTTCATTAGCGCGGATTCATGACAATTAGGAGAGAATCGTCTCTCTATTCCACTCTCTCCCTCTCCCTCTTTGCCTATACTGCTTTTAATACTCTCTCTCTCTCTCTATATATCTCTCAATGATTTTTTCTCTTCTGAAAAAGACGAAGATTGCGTAATCCGAGATTTCCGACACGACAATTTTATTTTGGTAGCATAGTAGATGAGATATCGCGTAGAAAACGTTACAGAAGCGAAAGTATAAGGATGAGGGGCTGAACGATTGAAAAACGAAATATAGTAGACGTATTTTATAGAAATGGAGCTTGAAATCTACGTGTATTAAGCTTGAAACCGTCGGGCCAGTGACAAAGTGTGGCATAGATCGGCCGGCGAAGCAAATGGGCGGCTTCTCCGTAGAATCTTCATTACCAGAGGTTCATTGTAGTCTTAAAAGGAGAAGCGTCGTGGAAGAAGAACGAAGGTGGATAGGGGGAAACGGGGGAGGGAGAAAGGAACTTAAATCTTTCACGACATAATTAAGAGTGAGAATAAAGTTGGGAAAGGACTTACACGGGGCTCTCTAAAGCTCGTATACGCGCGAGCAAGCGCTTCATTAAGCGCGCGGTCTTAAATATTTAGAGCTTGCTTTGCGTGCTTCCTAATAATCCTACTGATTATTTATTGATGTTAGTGTTACCGATGTATTAGCATAAAATAATAATAACTTTTGGATGCTATAGTTTAAATTTTAATTCTGATGCCTTATCGATTTTGGATTTTATATATGCAAAAATATATACATACATACGTTGAAATAATACTTAGGATGAGTGTTTAATTAGAGGCTGAGATTTTGATTTCTCTACTTATGTTTAATTATCAAAAAAATTGAATATTTAAAAAATCAATAAAATATAATTGTTGAAAGGTTTTACGCAAAAAGTATAATAAAAATTTTATTACTTTATTGATAAAAAGCAAAAAAAAGGAATTTCTTAAATATGTTAAAATTTAAAATATAAAAATCGCAGTGCTAAAATAGAATAAGTAAAAATCTGAATAAAATAAAAAATAGTGGTAGCATCGAATGAAACAGTCAGTCCTCAGTTCATCAAAGTACCACAACGGGGGTCACCAGCAGAGCTACCAAGCCTGGACAAGGGATGAGTAAGTGAAGTAGAGAAGGGGTGAGTAGAAGGGGGTGGGAGGCATTAAACGCCGAATGGCCATCAGTGAAATTTGCGGTCACATCAGCCAAGAGAGAGTAAGAGAGAAAGAGAGAGAGAGAGAGAGAGAGAGAGTTGCGACCAAACGGTGGACCAAAAGACAGAACCAATATATATATACTATGCGATGCAACACACGGATTCCACGTGGGAACGACGAAATTCGTAGAAAGCCCCAATGCATCCGACTCGCTTTTGTTCTCTCTCTCTCTCTCTCTCTCTCGGTTGTTCTCTCTATCGTGGTCAGACGACGACGACGACAGAGCAATACCTAATCGATCACGCATAATCGCGCTTGCGTTGCAAAGGACCCCTAGAGTTAGACTCTGGCTGAACGAGCTGACGGTGGTTTATTCCACTCGTTGATTATTGCGTCGTATACTCAGCTCTCTCTCTCTCTCTCTTGTTTCTATTACAAATAGAACTTTATATTGTTCAAATTACGACGTAGCGAATTAATCTGTAAGTGGTTTCCTATACTGATTAGATACTAATCAACTAGGTATATATTGATTATTATCGTATATACAAACATACGTTCGATCATTATTCATACTCTTATTGTTGTATAAGCACACATGAGTAGAGATGAAATTTAGTCAAACTTCGAGTAATGTATAGGTATATATTCGAAAGTTTGAAATTATCATGGAACTACATAGTATAAACGATAGTTCAACCAGCCAATACACACACAGTGAAAACAGTTTGTTACACATGTGATTAGGGGTAAATGATTACAGGGACCGATTGGTTTACAAGCCACACACACACACACACACACACTCACACACACACACACACACACACACACACACGCACATGGCAGATATACACAGAGCTTCATACAGATAAACCCATAAAATGTGATATTTCAACAAGGTTAGTGAGTATACACGTGCGCATGCGTATTTCACTAGTTATTAACAATAGGTAGTCTACCAAGTGAAAATCACTAGTGAAAGCCCTAAAACAGATCGACATAAATACACTTACACATATATATTGGAAAAGGCTGCGTACAGAGCGTACACATATTCAAAGAGAGAGAAAGAGAGAGAGAGAGAGAGAAAGATAGTCTCTCTCACTGAATGCCGCCACGTACAATTCCGGAATTAATTGCGCCTAAGGCAAGCAGGCAGCAGCAGCACACGCGTAATTATCTCGCCGCACGCGTAATTACGAGTTGCACATACACACACACACACACATATATTTATGCAATGGCATAAAATGAGAGAGAAAGAGGTAATATAAAGTTGGCGCTATGGGATGTGCCCAAGAGAGAGTGAGAAAGTGTATACGCGTGAGTAATTATTGGCATGGTGAATGAGAGGGAGAGAGAGAGAGAAAGAGAAAGATAGGACATCTACATTTTATACCCAAGTCTCGATTCTTCATTCAACGTATCCAATGCAACGATGTTTCTTTATATATATATATATATATATATATATATATATATATATATATATATATATATGGGAAATTATCGATCGGTGTGTGATATTTGCAAATGGTAAATATTCGCGCGTGGAAAAAAAAATTAAAATGATTGTATCTGGCAAAAATGGTAAGAGCTTTTACGGAGGGTGTATTATAATTTGTCCTTTGTTTTTAACGTAAGACTTAATGACATTCGATGGTGTTTTTTTTATAGTCTAATAAATTAAAAATTGAAATTAAAAAATTCTTTGATATTTGCTTATTGCTTTGATAGTTTAGTTTATAATTCTGTTTTGTTTTATAGAGTGATATTGATTCTTGCTTAATTATATTCTGTTTAATAATGTCAAAGCTTTTATCCAAAAGCAATATAATTTATGATAATTTGGAGATTCTACGATAAAACGTGTTTTCTTGCCGAACAAGTTATGGGCAAGTTCGTTAGTGCAATAAATGTTATTTGATAAGAAAGATATATTAGCTTAAGTGTACAGGTCATTAGATAAAATAACAATCAATATAATACAGAGTGTTGAATTGTTTGAGTGTAAAATTTCAAAAATAAAAATAAAAAATCGAATTTTTTCCTTTATTATATATTTATAACAGATATTGAAGAAACTATTTCGTGCAGAGAAAACGAGTCAAATTAACTCATTCTATATTAGCCATACAAAATCAAATTAATCAATAAAGCTTTCAATTTGACTGTCGATTGCTCTTTTAATTTTCCATTTGACACACAGTATAGTAGAAGCATCAGTAGCAGAGCAGCTTTCTCATCTCGTTTGAATATGGTGCGGCAGCAGCAGTAGCAGCAGCAGGGGAGCAAAATTAACGCGCCAGTTAAACGATCGTTGCTCGACATTAATGTGTTCCATCTACCTCTCTCTCTCTCTCTCTCTCTTTATATCTCTCATTCTCACTCTAATCTCACTAAAACCAGCTAATGACATAGCAAGCGATATTTTATCAGGTGAAACACACACACACACGTACACACATATATATTTATTTCCAAATTCAAGAGTGGCTGAGTGGAGAGAACGTTGCAGATGCTCACAGATATACACATACACCTACGAGTAGAGCACGCGGTAATTAAATCAGTGATATCTACTTTGCAGGAAGAAGAGTGGCGGGAGAGAAAGAGAGCTTGCAAACTAACTTTTGCCGGATGCTAGAGAGATCGTGGATATGTGTGAGAAAGACGAAGAAGAGAAGGAGAAAGTCAACGCCGGAAGTCACATATAGTACTATACGAGTTTTAGCTTTCGTATTAGCGCGCCGGCAGTTATGCGTATGTACGTATGTATGTTGGTATATACATACGAAGTCGCGTGAACTTTCATCTACTACTCTTACTCTACGCATATATACTCGCAAGCACAACTGCCAGTGGCGTGGATATTTGCCGGTGCGCACCACAGTATTATATATGGCACTATACCAGTACACATAGCTTGCTCCTAAATGTGGAAAAAGCAACGCTTGCTTGTACGAGCTCTTGCTTCTATATAGGAGGGCTATATTCTTGTGTATATGGGGTAAACCTGAGGGGAAATTCATTAGGTAAGCTTTCTACCGCAAGATATTTCTACTTAAATATTATATTATATGATTAAGAAAATATAGATAAAAGTTGTGCATTTGGATATGTTGGTATCGCAGTGTGTGATCATTACTTTATCGTTAGTGGAGATACTGGAATTTATTATGAAAAAGGACCTTGAAATAATGGGGTGTCCAAAAAAGTGTGGAATTTCAAACGTCTCTCTATTTCTTTGTAGGACAAAGTTGCTAAAATAACTACCGGTGAAATGTCGAGTAAACGATCACGTAATTGTTACTCTCACTTTGCAACAGACAGAAAAGCTTAGCATTTTATATTACAATTATTCTTTTTTTTTCTTTCGCGCTAACAATGTCAAAAGTTGCGAGATAGAAGCAAGAGGAGCAGTTGAGATAATTTGAGATCTCGATGTATAACTGCTACCCTGGTGAATAAAACAAGTGTACATCCGATAAAGTTTAACTGGTGACTGGGAAAAAAAACTTGACGTTTTTCGCATTAATTGCAAGAATACCCTTTGGTCATTGCGGCCCTGATGTCATTCACCGTGTGATTTTAAAAGTCAAGTTAAAATTTTAAAGTATTCGGTTGCCAAGAGAAAAAAAAAAGAAGAAGAAGAAAAAGCACGACCTTATCCTTCTCTACCACATTCACGTACGTGACACCGAGCTAAAAGTTGAGAATCGTTAGGGACATTTTCTTTTTTCTGCTGAGCCGACTTTTCGCTCAGAAAAAAAGGGGTAAGTGTTTAATTTGACTCGTTTCGCTTAATAGCCAAACTAAAACAAAAGCCAGGGAGGCAATAAGAATTTCTCTGAACTCGAAGAGTAAAGTGTGAAGAAGAGAAGAAAAAAAAACGCAAAAAAGGAATAAAGAAAAAGTAGAAGAAGAGCGGTGACGGGTAATAGTCTTTTCTGCTTTCTCTTCGAATTTCCGGTAGTCGCGGGCATCGCTGGTTAAAAAAGCTTTGACTTTTATTATACGACGACGACGAGAGGGGCGAGCATTTGAATCCGTAACGACCGACGTTAATGATTGAATTTCAATTTATTTATATATACCTATATATCTTGCTCGTCTGCTCGTCGATACAGCAGCAGCAACAGCGGCCCCCCTCGATATATTTTATATATTCAATGAGGCAATCAACGTTTAGCCCGATGGAATCTCATAGCGAAAGCTCTCGGTGTGTGCACCTCTTCCTCTCTCTACTAGTATAGCATACAGCGAACGACCGAGAGGGTGGTGGTTGAACACGCGCGGATTGTAGCGATGCCGGGGTGTGCAGAGAAGTACCTCGTCATATAGAAGCGCCTATATAATATGTATATAGCTATACCACGAATCATCCGACTATTTCCCGCTGAAATATTAATCGCGGCACAATGGGATGTCCACTCCCCTTGCCTACTCCCCTTCTACTCCTAGTTAGGTCTTCTCTTCTATCCCCATCGTGCCCCCCCCCCTCCCCCCTCGTCATACCACGTGATATCCATCGCGTGTCCGTCACTCGTATATGGCCGAGTTCTTTTAGCCGTGACATATCGATTCTTTATTGAAAGAACTGTGTCTACAACGTAGTCGAGTCAATTCCTTTGCTTTATGTAAGAAAGCACTGATTTTTTTTTTCTCTTAGATCTAGCTTTGGTTGTTGCTATAGTCATTATTTCAATACTTGCAATTTACTCGATATACATAATTTTTGTTTATTCATTGAACTTCCTTGTTATTTTTTAATGTGTATCTTTTAATACTAACAGAAAATTATTATAGGTATATTGATATGAAAGTTTAATAGTAATTTAAAGTTTTAATACAATTTATAAAGCCAAAGAAGTATTTATATTATTTTGTACTTCTAAGGCAAAAACTTTTCTTGATATTTAACGTAAGAGTATTACTTACAAGTTTTAGAGTAAAAATTCACGTATCGGAAACTTACCTGAAACACAAAGAGAATATAATTTATTAGTTACGTAGATTTAAAAAAAATTGGAAAATATAAATTAGTAAAAATTCAATGATTTAAGGGCATATTTTTTTTTTATTATACTGTAAAAAACTAATGAAAAAGTTTAATCCTTGAAATGTGATATTGGTAAACGTAATCATGAAATTAATCACAAGTACAATTTCTGGCCTTTGTATCCCAAACGATTTAAAAGCAAATCATCTCGTGTAGAATAAACACCATAAAAACGAAACAACATCAAAAGAATGAAACCTTCAATACGATTAATAAACAAGCAATCACATAAAGCAACTTTGTCGCTCAATACGCGGTAAGGAACAAAATTTAATTGTCACAAAACAAGTTTTGTTTTCAAATATTTGCTTGTCTAGTTTAGTTGCATTAAAAGCGTCATAGAAGAGAAATAGAGAGAGAGAGAAATAAAGAGAGAGAGAGAGAGAGAGAGAGAGAGAGAAAGCATTTCAATACACATAGCTACCCAGTATATTCCAACGAATTGCTTTAATAAAGAGTAAGGTAGAGAGAAATGACATGAATAAGGCGAAGAGAAATAGAAGTAGTCGAAGCGCTAGTTCTCAGATGTATGTGCAAGTCGAGTAGATACAGAATACCTAGAGATATCACAAGAGGAAGAGAGAAACAGAGAGATAAAGGCACTTGAATCTGGTAATTGACTTAGAAACTTTAGGTCGCGCTCTTCTAATACTCTTTCTTTCTTCACGTTATTTTATCCCAAGATCATACTCGCAGTTACTCGGCCACACCGTCATGCGCGTGCCTGCTTAAGCTCACGCGGAAATATTTAAATTCCTCCATTACTAGCTCAAAGAATCGCTAATACTACTAGCTGCTGAAATCTCCTTGGAATATTATTATTATTCTACTATTTTATTTAAGCACGCTTGGGCGTCCGTTCTCTCTCAGCTCGACCTCTGCCATTCTTCTCTATCTCTCAGCTTCTTGAGGGCGCAGGTAATATATATTAGAGCAGCAGCAGCAACACTAGCGCAAGGCCGCTGGAAGAAAATGAAGAAGCGACAGGAGTACTCTTTCTCCTTTTCCTCTTCTTCATCTCACGCTCTTTCTTAATCCATGACTTTCAGTCCTTCATAGCGCCAGCTTCTTCGTTCTACTGTAGTGATACCTCTTTCTCACTCTCCATCCTCAAGAACTGCGTTCCATCTCTTAGTCTCTCTTATTATTATCTCTCACGCGGACCCTCATCTCGACACAACTACGACGATGACGACGAGGCGCGGGCGCCCTTAAGAAACCAGGTTATTGTAAGTACCTGCTTCATCATTCACCTTCTCTCTTCTATTCTCGGCGTACTCCCAAGCGCACAAAGGCAAGAATTGTTGGCATTAATTGAACGCGAACGCGAGGGTGTGTGCGCAGTATAGCTGAGGGCTGCTACTGCTGCTGCTACCTACCAGCGCTATATCACCACCACCACAGTTACCACTGCCCTTATTTATTTCGCGTTTGCGCCTGATTCGACTTGACTTCTACCCGCAGCTATTTGCTACAAAGTTAACCTTATTTTTCTTTCTCTCTCTCTCTCTCCCTCTCTCGCTCTCTCTCTCTCTCTCTCTCTCTCTCTCTCTCTCTCTCTCTCTCTCTCTCTCCCTCTCTCTTACGCTCTTTTCTTTCCTTTTACTCGTTTCTGTCTTTGAAACTGAGTTGAAAAAATTGTAAAAGACTGTGGTTAAGTTACTGGGTTTCAATAGACTGATGCTATTTCTGTGTTAAGGTTTAATTTTTTAGTTTTTTAATATTATAATTTTATTGAGAATAAGTGATTTTTAATTATTATAAAAGAAAGAATAATAAAAATAGTAAAGTTTTAATTAATCTAATTGGGAATTTCTTATTAATTATTTTTATCTCAAGTAATTAAATAATCCTTTTCTGTAGACAAAAATTTATGTATTTTTAATAAAGCATTAATTTAAAATAAAACTAATCATCTTTTTTTATTAATTAATTAAAAAAATATTAAAACTTATTTATATAAGAAATCAATGAAAAATTATAAAAAATCATTTTAGTTTAAGATTTCAACTACTCTTTTAATAAATTCAATTTGGATTTCCTTTAATCATTCAGATTAATTAATTTTCAATCAATCTTTAAAAAACTTAACAAGACACTTGCACAATGCAATACCTACAACAACTGGAAGAAAACGAAATAATTAATTCATTGAAAAAAGTAAAGTTAACAAAGCAATCATAGACCGAATAATAATAATAATAAATATACAAAATCTTGTCAGGACAATACAAAAGTCCGCGGATCAAAAGTTATTAAAACACACAATAACTAATTGTCGTATGACAGGCCAATCAAAGCCATGTTCCCCAAGCGATTATAATTTGCCGCTGATTTTCCAAGCGAGCTTCTGCAACTCGCAATGTATATAAAGACTGGACATATATACACATACACACACGCATGGATTCACGCAAAAGGCATGGCGCGCGGGTTCGACGCAAAGCCAATACCCGGATAAAATCTGACGGGGGACAAATGAGAGAATTAATTGCGTAAATCGCGTGTGGTACACGCTCGATTGAAAAGCAAGCGGAGTAAAAGAGGAAAATTGAAGTGAATTTTTATGAAATAGGAATAGCTATATACGCGATGAAAAAATACGGGTTAAGGAAATATGCGCTTTGTGAATTAGAGAGAACGGATTTTTTTTTTTAGGTTACTGCAACTGTATTATTTGCAAGTCAAGCGTGTAAGACGATGATAATTCAATTTTAATAACGTGCCATATGTTGGAAAATCAGTCTTAAAAGCTGTGAAAATACTTGCTACTGTAACAGAAGCTAGTGGGTTTTAGCTTAACCGCGGAAAACATTTTTTCTCAGCATCACCACATTTTCGATTAGTGCCTTGTTTTTTCGCCTCAGACAATATCTGCGATCCAGATCTAAAATTAAATTTCTGTCCGCTCTTTGTGGACGAAATTGTTTTAGAATAATGGTGCGGCAAATATGTTCATGATGTAATTACATGTCCGTTCTTATTTTAGATTTTTTATTTTTATTTTTTTTTTGGTTTACTTGTCTTTTTGATATAAAAGTATATTTTTATCAGATACTATTGGTATAAAAGATAATGAAGTAGTATTTTATCCAAAAAAAAGGACCTTGTATGACGGAAATAAAGACAAAAAGGTCGAAATGTTAATTAAAGCCAATTCTCGCAATTAGTGTTGGATAATTAAATTCTGTAAATCTTGTTGAAAAGGAAATGTTCGAACTTAATTTCCGCATTACTAACCCGTAACACTATTGTTTATTCACTGCAAATAGTCCTCGAAAATGTAATTTCTTATGAAAATAAATACCGCTAATTTTCACAGTTTGAGTTGCGAATAACTCGCAAGAAACTTACTAAATTACTAAAACTAACAGTTTCTTTTTTTTTATGAGAAATTGAATATTAAAAAGTGTCAGCAGATTATAAATATATTCATTACGGCTTCGTTTGTAAAAGATAAAATTAAATTCAACAAATATCATAATATAAAATTAATTTTAACGGTTAATTAAATTCAGAATTTTTTTCTTCTAAAAACTAGTCGACCTTTTTTAGAGATGCCATCAACACAGTTCTGACATAAATTCTGATGCATCTCTGAGATGGAGCTTATTTGCTAAAGCTCGTAAACTTGGCATAATAAATTACAAGCTTTTCGAAACTCATAGAAAGCCTCAATTTACTTTTGAAATTTCATCACGAGCAGCGTTGCTTTTCTAAATTTAGTGGTTCTGAAATTTTATAAGGTTTCTACTCCGAATGATGTGCACCTCATTAAAATCTTCTTTTCTCGTATTTCATTCCGGCTATCAGTTTCCTGAGATGTTTATATATTTTTCAACTTATTTCATCATTTTTCTACTTTCTTTTATAAATATACACACGAACGATCCGGTTTTTTCGTCCGATCAAGACATGCTCACGCAGTAAAGCGACAAAAAGCAAATAGATGAAAAAAACTTGGAAAATGGAACGGAAACCTTCGTAAACATACACACACACAGCATCGTGTGTTTCAATCTATTGCCTTTCTCTTTCTTTTTCTCGCTCTTACTAGCTCCCTCTTTTCTTATTTTCTTTCCTCTTTCAGTAACTTTTTTCTTTTTTTATTCCAGCATTATAAGAAAGGAAATCGAAATGGTTTAAGGGTGGACCCCATTTTAAAGGAAGTGTGTACTCCGCTTGGAATTTTAAACAAAACATCGAGTGTCGGTAAGTCGAAAGATTTCCGATTTCATGCCACAAGAAACTTTTGCAATAAAATCCTTTTCTCCCTCTACCTCTGTTCTTGTTCCCTAAGTGCTTTTCTTCTTTACACTAGCCATCCTAATATCTATTTGGATCAATTGCAATAATAGTAATAATAAAAATAATAATAATCATAAAAATAAAAATAATAATAGTAATAATAATAATAAGAGCTAGCTCAAGGGTTACGTAGTACTTATTGCTTCTGAAAAACTGTACTACATTCCTTCACTTTCTTTTTTTCTTCTTCTTTTTCCAAGAACTCCCATTTTTCATCCATTGCAAAAACAAGCGTTATGTAAATATGATTATTCACCCAGAAATGCAAGAACGCCGCTTGCTACGCACACGTTTTCACGAAGCTCTAGGCGAATGGAAACGATAACAAACAAACAGACAAGAATAAAAAAAAAGAAAGCTGAGAATCAGCGATTCATGACGCTTTCGAGTCATAGCGACTTGAGAGGAACAGAGAGCTACAAAAGCGAAAAGGCAAGAAGAGAGTTGGAAGGATTGAGAGAAAAAGAGAGGGGCGGGAAAGGGGAAAGTATCAAGTGAGAGGCAAAATCAAATTTAAATTTGCTCTGGAAAAATGTAAGAGAAGGAGCGAAGCCGATAACGATATTGCAAGTTGATTGGATGCGAAATCCCGCGTCTCTCCTCGCTTTAGTCGCGCACAGGACTGAATTTCTATCTTTCTCTCTCACTCTCTCTTTCTCTCTCGCAAAGTGAAGAAAAAGAAGGAGTATCCCTTCTGTCTCCCACTTTTTTTTTCCTGCTCAAGCTCAAGCAGCAGCCAGAACAAAGTAGGCCAATCCGCTCGCGACAGTAACAAAGCTCGACTTTCTACCTCTTTCTGTTTCTCTCTCTTTCTCTTTTTTTCTTCTTTTTCTCTCTTTAATACCTCTTCTTTTTCTTTTTCCTCGTATAATTCCACTCATCATACAGTTTTGATTCAATATCACGTATATTTGCAAAGTACAATATAAAAATATAGACAGAGAGAAAAAAAATGTAATTTTAAAAGATGGAAAAAGCACAAATGATATTAAATAGGAGAAAGCTCGTTGCCGGACTTTCAAGTTTATAACGAGCCATTACAGATAGCGAACATGGCATTTTATCAAGCCACAATGATCGCATTTGTGCTACTATGGATACGATACAGTAGCAAGGGTATGTACATACATACATGAACATACAAGCCACACACACATACACACACACACAGATATATTATACAACGTGGTGGACACAGAGGGACGTGTCTATGCAAATACAGAAGGCCCAGTGCGTCGGACAGTAGCCTACTGCCACCGCAGCTTTCCATATACATACGTAAGCGTGAGGTTGTGCGTAGAGGTATGGGTATACAGGGTAGAGAGAGAGAGAGAGAGAGAGAGAGAGAGAGAGAGAGAGAGTCCAAGTAGAGTAACATCGAGGAGGAAAGGAGGGGAGGGGTAGAAGGGTATTTAATATGCAAATGGGTGGAGTCAGGAGGGAAATGGAATCGCGGAACATGAAACGTGTCTGTGTGTATATGAGGGTATGAAAGGGGAGATAGATAGAGAGAGAGAGAGAGAGAGAGAGAGAGAGAGAGAGAGAAGCGTGGATGTATTATGGCTGGTCTCGGTGTATAAGCTCGTTGCCTCGTGCAAGCCCTTGCATATGCATGCGTATATAGTGTACGGAATAGATGGTATGTACATGCGTGAGTTGGGGAAAAAATGAATGATCGTCACGAATGAGGGAAGTGGATTGAATTCAGGCAACTGTGTATGATGTTGCGTTTGTGTATGTGTAATAGATGTGTGCTTTGGGAGTATAAGCGCGCATTGGCTAAGCCCCGACTACCTTTTCTCCCTTCCCCGCCTGCCATCGACGATTATCTTATATAGCACTGGAAAATAATACGCGTTCAAGTTCAAGTGGATTTACGTCGTAAGTGCTAACGTCATAACCTTGTATAGAGTAAATATAGAATTGTATTTTTCTTATACTGTACTTTATGAGCCTGTAAATAGCCTCTGCTATTTTCGCTCTGTCAATATATTTGAAAAATAATAATAATAATAAACAAACAATAAAAACTTTTAATTGTACCATTGGTTTCATCATGATTGAAAAATCTATGTTGGTCTAATAAACTGTTCAATCAAACAAATTTCATGAAAACTTTAATTAGTTCTTGAAAATTAAATGTCAACTACAATTTTTATAAATGTTTAGTAAAAATGATAAATAAATTAATTTCTGCTTGCTCAATCAGCAAATATAAACCGATTTTTTTTTATTATTTTTAGCATAATTAAAGTTTTAGAATTGAGAAATAGAGACAGCATTGATATATCAGTAATATACGTGCACGTCAAAAAAAGAAGACGGAGTCACGCACGAAATAGGCAGCAGCGAATTACGAGTCAGCTAACTTGGCAATATTGGTGTCACATTCAAGGAAGACTTGGCGACCACATAGTTGTTCTTACCTGTACACTGGACAAACGGGAATAGTTGATGAGCTGCACTATTATGTTTGCGTGCTTGTAATCGTCGTTATACGTATACGAAGCGGCAGGTAAGATTTATTTATAAGGATAACGTTATTAATGATTAATTGATGAGCTTTCGAACGAAATTTCTGATTATAAATTCTTTGAGAAGCTTTTGCTACTGATTATTAATTATTTGTTTAGAAAAATCTTAAAGGTAATTTATATTATTCTATACTATAATTAATAAGTTGGTAATTTCAAATAAATGTTGAAATAATTGTATAAATTAAGTGGATTAAAAATACCAACAAAAAACAACTTGATAAAGCTAGCTGAATGCCTTAGTCAAAGGTTTAATTATGAACACGTCACCTTTAAACAAAATGTAAAGACAACGTGTCTCGGGAGATTCCAGCTTACGCTAAACCACGAAAGCTTTGTCACTGAAATTACACACGTGTAACAGAGGAAGAGGAAATGTACGGTCAATTAATCGACTTTGTACGTAATATCAAATAAAATTGTACGTATAAAATTAGCAGTACAAATTCAACAAAATCGATAATGTAAAATTAATCTTAATTAAAAATTAACGAATTTTACATCCAAAGTTTTATATCGATTTCGTTTTTATTGCAAAATAAATAAAGCTAAAGTAGCTTTATAATTAACGTTAACACAAACGTGAGATTCACGTGTATATACAAAGTTAATTTAAAAATCAGCTTCATTTACATCCGAGCAAAAGAGAGAGGTAAATTTTAATTAAATTTGGCGAAAATGACTTTTGATTATTATTTGGATATCAAGCTTAATCTTTTGAAGATGCAATTGAAAATATAACATTACCTCTCGATCGACAATTATTATTGTTAATTTAAAATGAGTTATCACGTCACATTTCAAACCATACAAATACCAAAAAATTAAAGTAGTATTAATTTAATTAAGTATGTATAAACAGACACCTGACGTTTGCCACGAATGAATAATGAAATATCATAAATGTAGGCTTTTCAAGCAAAACAAAAAAGCGCCGAGATTATTGATGATTTCAATGACATCCTAATAATTACGTTTATTTCATTAATCACGCTAGCCGCAGGTTAATCCGATACCCAAAATAAGCAGAATCTGAAATCACCTAGATTTTCCCCACCATAATAATTACACAGCCAGTATCAAGTAAAGATAATTAAATAAAATTCGAGCACTTGCTTAACCTACTTTGTTTTTCAACCGACCTCCCATCCGCCTATCTCCCCCTGCTTAAAATCTAATCTGAATATCCAAAAACTTTAAGCCAACTTGCAGGAGCAAAGCTAATTATTCAGCCTCCTCCGCCTCCTCGTACAGAAGCGCCACCTCGTGGCTAACTACGCCAATAACAACAAACTGACATTAACCCACGTTATCGGGACGCCAGTAAGTTGAAGGCGGCTTGCGGGCCTTGTGTGCACACGTGCGCGCCAACCCTCAGATCCTACCCTATACATATATATGTCTCAACTACTTTCACCTTAGGTATATGTACATGCATATGTGTGCGTGCGTGCGTGTGTGTGTGTGTGTGTGTGTGTGGGTGTATCTCTGTGTTTGCGTTTTCATGTACAGAGTCACGCGCCGCAACCCCCAATGAGGAATTGGATTTAACGCACGCCAGCTTCTCGCTTCGCTCAGCTGATGTTTCCTACCGGCAGCTACTTCCTCCCGTCCCAATACTCTCCCCCTCCTCCTCCTCCTCTTCCCTTTACCCGTTCAACCCAGCCTCAGCATCGCCGAGCATCCCGCTCCCGTTAATCCGGGAATAATGAACAGCCAGCTGTCACTCCCAGTGCTTCAGCTCCGCTTTTCTCTCGACGCGTCGCGTCGCGCTATATACCTTATAACCCCGAGTCTAAAAAGCGCTGACGCTGGATATAACCGAAGAGGATAGTGGTATAGGAAAGAGAAAGAGAAGAGCAAAACCAGCCTACTACGCGCTAGTCTGTCTTAGTTGAAATTAACCGGCTACGTTGTCGACCGATTCATAGCCTCGTATGTGACATACATTGAGAGATACATACTGCTGTGTGAGCGTAATTACGTGCGCTTTTCTATGTGACATTATGACGTGGACTCAATTCATTGTTAAGAATATATTGCCTATACTGATGAGAGGGATACTTTTTATATGTTTAAGCTATAGTTAATTATTAATATACTATTATTGAAGCTTCTAGTTCGAAAATATGTTATACATTTATTTCAATAAGCTAGCTAGCATTGAGCTGAAACAAAATCTTAGCAACCAAGTTTACATTTAATTTATATGAAACTTGCACAGCTGTTAGTATGAGGTTTTTAACGAAAAAAAAAAAAAAAAAAAAATAAATAAAAAAGGCAAATTCTTTCACCCTTATCGTATAGCAGGAATCATGATTTAGATGTAGCAGGAAGAGAAAAAGAAATGATGGATTACCGGAATTCCATACCGACTGTGCGAGTTTACAAATGCGCGAGTGAACGGCACACACACACACACATAACGTAGTCGAAAGAGAACGTAAACGCAGTCAGCCGCCTATACCCGCGTGGTGATGAGTATTGGAAAAATTTGCGCGAGAGTGCGCGTACGATCCTTGCTTGCGTTCTAAACCGAGAATGATTGAACGGGGGGGATGCTACGTTAGTTGTGTGTGTGTATGTGTGTGTGTGTGTGTGTGTGTGTGTGTATGCCTAGGCTGTATACTTTAGATAGACAGGCTATTCGATACGCTATGGGATGAATATTTGGGAGGAAAAATCTTTGCTGTTGAGAAGTGCTCGTTCTTTGCATGTAGTGACTGAGTCAAGGCTGTTAAGTCTGTGTTGAGCTTAATGTATTCTATGGTGTGTTTGTGGGGAAAGATGAAGAATGATTATATTTGTTGATGTGATGAAGATGCCATGGATATACATTAATTATGAAAAGATGCGAATTGAATGTGATTTATTGCGTAAGAGGATGTCAATAGTAATGTGATATATGATTATTCTTATTTTCTTATTTGATCAATTCCGTTTAATGTAAGATGTGAACTAAAATCAAATTTTAAAAAATTCCTTTTAATTCTATAACAGAAACAGAATTTCCATCTTTACGTAGAATAAAAAAAAAAAAAAACAATGTCAACAGCAGCCATCCATGACAAGTATCGATGATCGATGTTTCGTATATTCCGTCCATTCCTCAATCCATATTCGTTATCCACGCAATAGTTACAACGTCAGTCAGCACAACCTTCCTCCTCCCTCCCTCCCTCCTTCCTTTAATTCTGCCTCAGCTTCTGTTTGTCGTAGGCGTTTGCCACGTGTTTTAAGAGATAGCCCCGTGCACACACTGGATTTTCCCAGCGATGTCATTTTGGCCGCACTAAAAGGAAAGGAAGAGGGATAGGTTGGCGCCGAGGATGCTAGAAAAGGACACTCAATACTCTTCCAGCACCCTTGTGTGGAAGCGTAGTCTCCTTCCTCTCTGTCTGTCTCTCTCTCTCTCTCTCTCTCTCTGTTCGTGTTTGCTCTCATTAGCTGTACTGCTCGAGAGTCAACAACTGCTGCTGCTGCTCCGCACCCTTCTATCGCTTCAACGTGTGGACCGATAAATTCGACAAATTTCTCTCCTGACGCCTCTACGTCGCACCTCTATATACCCTATAGCTTAAAGCATTATCCACTTTACTGCTCGCTTACTTGCTTGCTTGCTTATTTCTTTGCTGACTTGCTGAAAAAGTCGATTTTTTATTTATATATTTTCTTCGATTCTAGAGAGACTCGAATGTTTATGGGCGTGGCACTATTTGTTTTTCGTTTAAACTTTTGAATTTATGTTTTGAAAACGCTGTTAAGTTTTGAAAATACCAAGATTTTGTAATGATCAATAATTTGACTGTAATTTATGTATCTTTCTTTGCAAATAATTTACACATTAATACATAAACAATTTTTTCTTCAACCGTTGAGTAAACTTCAATAAGGAAGAATACAATTAAAGCCTACAACACAGCATTTCCACGAAGAAAAAAAACAAACAAACACAAACAGAGTGCATCAGGCTCGGTGGTTCTAATTATACGTCACGGGAAACAAGAGACGCAGTGTAGAGTGGGTTCATTTCTCCGCGAACCGTATAGTTCAAGCGACCAAGTTTCGACTTCATCATCGAAACTTAACAACTGCGGGATTTCATCGCTCGCATCCCTCCACCTATATACGTGGACTTATAATTCTGTTTTAATCTCCGAGTTATTGCCGGGCTGGAAATCGCGTGCGCATGACTCTCCCTTCCCTCTTCAACGGCTCATCCGCCCGAAGCTTTCGTTCGCGTTTTACCGGTGGTACAGCGTATATGACTATCTGCCTTCACGAGGTGAATAACGGGTCTCAACTATAGCGTTTCTATGTCACATATACATACATACATACATACATACATACATACATACATGTAATGAACTCGTCTGCTTGCATTGCAACTACTGCTGATACACCGTTACTAAATATGAATGCATCAGCGCGAGCCTCGTTATTATTCCGAGAAACAAATATCCGTAATAGCTGCAACGTGATCCATTCGATGATTCGATTTTATATTTGAAAGAATATTTTTTTCTTGCTTTTCCCAGATGATTTTAATTTGTCAATTTCTTATTATGCAACAAATAAAATATTTTTATTCTATTTTTTATTATTATCCGATTACGTGCAAAATGGTTAATTTAATATAAAAACTAATTTTGATAATTTATTGAAGACTTTCATCTTTATTATACGTCTCGAAATCAATTTACAGCTGCATTTAAAGCTTTAATAAATGACAAAGTTAATATTTTTAAAAAGTTATTCTTAACTTAAACGAATTACCAGTCGAATGAAAAAAAATGCAAATTTAAAAGTTTTATCGAGACTGCACAATCAGGCAATCGGAAAATTTTGCTCGAAGAAGCCTGCAGGGATCGGTGGTCTCTTTTTTTCTCCTCTTCCTTTTTTTTTCTCTTCAACTGAATTGAAACGAGGGGTTAGTTGAAAGGTTGAGAGAGGGGTGGTGGCAAGAGAGAGCTGTTCCCAGTCAGAATCGCTTTAAGAGCCAGATGGGCTCTGGCATGGATGCAATAATACTCCCATGAGTGCATTCAATTTCCGACGGCATAACACCATCAGTCGACGGAGAGATCAGGTAAATCCCTCATTCTTCTCTCTTCTTCCTTCCCTTTTTTCTCTTCATCTACTTCCTCCTCTTTCATTTATTCGCATATATACAATATCTGAAATCCCCCTGCTCTTTTATTTTCTATATCTACATCTATTTCGTCAGACTTACTTCTCTTCTATCACCATAATGTTTTCATAATATAAGAGACCAATAGCACTTTAACCTCTTAAACAATAAGTCGCTCAACAGTCAGATTAAAGTTTGCAAAGTTATTAATTAGAAAGCTTAAAATGCAGATGTATCATTCAATTAGTAAAAAACTATTTATTGTTCAATTGAATTTGATCTTTTTTGTATAAATATAAAAAAAATATTGAACACGTTCTGAATAAACAAGAGCTTTAATTATTGAAACCGGAATATACGCGTAGGATTGGAGAAATTCATGCACACGTCAATCATCAGTCTCCGGTCTCGGTACATGCGGATACGTGTGTTACGCAGATGAGGGCCATTACTACACATCCTTGATGCTGCGTCGAGGTCACATGGCACAGCATCTTCTCACTAAATCATACAAGCTCTAGCAAAAACTTGATATCCCGTGTTCTAGATTGTTTGCTTGTCACTGGAATCATTTTCTGAAAGCCTCTCGTACTCTGATTTTTGACGACTCTCACTGACGATGGTAATTACAATTTTGAGTCATTCTATGATTTGAAGTGTCGCGTTGATGGCGTAGATTCGTTGGTAAGTTTACAATTTTCAAGATGCTACTTTATAGGGAATGTGAACTACACATTCGCTATCGAACTTGTAAAAAGATTTTCAGAAAAATTCATGCTCAAGCGGATTGCACATTGAGAGTATGTTGCAAATACACTCCTGGATCAACTTAGGTTTCTAAAATTCAACAACCAAGAATTTTTTTGCGTATTTTGAATTTCTAATATTTTAATTAAAATTTTTCATTATTATTATTATTAATGTTCTGGATTGAATGACATTTAAAATTTAAGATTTAGAAATGATTAACAAAAAAGATAATTATTAAGTAGTATAATTCGATTATAGTCAGGCATTTGTTTAATTTTACAAAGGCATGGAAAAGTATCAAGTGATACGAACAGAATATAGTCAGACATATAGTTTTAGAAAACAAACATATCTAATTGTAATGTTTTCGTGCATATAATGCAATAATACACTTCTTTAATATAGTAGATGATAAAAGATATTTCATTCTAAGTATGTTTGTTCAGCAACGTTATTTTGAAAAAAACAGAACGTAAAAATTTTAAAAGTAAAAAATAAAAAAAGAGTGCAATATTATTTTACGTAAAGGCAAGAAACATATATATCCTAAGACGTTGAAATATTACCCAAACGTTCAGAGGGCGCAATGGATTTCGAATTTTCCACCTCCCTCTCTCCTCTCCCCCTCTGAGTCCCCGCTCGTTTCCCGCTTCGATTTCCCTTTCTAACTCCACAGCGTGCAAGCGCTAGCGCGCGTGACACTGCCCGAGCCATTAATGAATATTTATCGTCCTCTAACTCAAACTTAACGAGCCTTTCTGCGCTCGGGCGCGTATACGCGCGCTATTTCATCCCTTCGCCTTCTCTCTCTCTTTCTCTCTTACCACGACAGAGTCGTAATAGCAACAGCAGGAGAAGCAGTGTGTCCAGTAACCGCGTTCGACTTTCCGCGCCTTCAGCGTAGCGACCACTGCGTTTTGCGCGTCGCTCAGCCACCGATGGAGCTGCTGGCTCTCCGTTAGTAAGCCCGTAAATTGTTAAACAGATTTAATTACTTGGCTTGTGAGCTCGTCTATATATATACATGCCCCTCTTTTTACCTCGCTATACACGCCCAGAGCTTCTCCTTCTCGACTCGGTAACGTTTTGCAAATTAAGCCCTTACTGCGGTGAATCCGCCCTTACTCCTTTAATCCCTTTGGTTGCTAGAGCTTGCGGGCTACATTGAGCGTAGTTCTCTCTGTTTTTTTTTTACCAAAGATGGCGATTTGTCTTTCCAATGAAACTACGTTATTTACACGGAAGTTCGGATACATGAGTTTTTTTTTACTGTAAACTTAACTTTATTTTTTTATTTGTTTATTAATTTGTTTTAAATTTGAGGAAAGATTTTACTTGCATTTAAAGATAAAACTTTTTATGCGCTGCTTTGCCACTGTTAAACGTGCGTCAAAAATTTGTTTTACCACTTGTTTTTGGTTGTCTGAAATAAAATTAAATGAAACGTAAACACTTCGCTTGGCGCAAGCTTTTCTGCTTTTATCATTTTTTTTTTTTTATTTGTCTGGCGAGCAACACTCGTCTCGGATTGCACATGAGTAAGATTGTTTTTCTTAAAAACTTGTACATTTTTGGCTCCTTTCTCGCAAGTTTTTTCACTCATCTTTTTACGTTATTTATCTTACATTTTGTACTTCACATCAAAAATTTCTGCACAACATCTTAGTTTAAAAAGATCAGATTACTTATAAGAAAAAAAAATCGTTTCAAACTTTCGAAAACCTATTACGTAACCTGAAAATTCCATTAAAATTACTTTTCAAAAATATTCGTACAGCAATGCATGTAAAGTTGCATCTTCCGATTTCATAAAATTTTCTACATACTCTTTCACGCGTACTTTAAATAATCGCATATACATGTGTGTACGCATACGGTATCTAAAACATCCACCGCTTTCTCACATGAATTTTAAAATACGCACACGTGCTTGAGAAAGCGTATAATATTACATTTTCAAATATTACATTGCAATCCAGACCAAATAGTATATTAATCTTTGGTTCAATCTACATAAAAAAAACAAATTCCGAAAAAAATGAAACAAGCACAGACACGACTTCTTTAAGCTTTAAGCTCTATGTATTAACCTTACATCTCCAATTTTATTTCTTTCATTTTTCTCCTTTTACTATCTAATTTTGTCCAGTATCCTACTCTGGAAATCTTCTACCCATCCTGTACATTCTTTCCACCGTCTTCCATATCTGCAACTCTTCCGTCTCCTCAGAAGCTTCTCGTCTTACCCTCTTTACTTTTTAAAAATTTCACGTCGAAAAATTCATGCAACACTGAAACAAGCTCGCTTCGAGTAGCAGCGAATTGTAGAAGCAGGCGAGACAGAAAAAGAGGGTCAGAAAAGCGTCAGTCTGGAACTCTCTGCGCAGAGCAGGGCAACGAAGAGAGAAGAGGGTCTCTGTAACATGTGTACGCAGAGAACAAGCTGCAGTAGCTGGCACTTGCTTTTAAATTTAAAATTTTTCTTCCCTTCTCACACAGCTGTCGAGATTTTCCAGCGTTCCTATATGTGCAGAGATGAGAAAAAAGAGAAGAAAATAAATAGTGCGAGGACTATGGAAAGTGTATTAATTAGCAAAAAGAAAATTTTACTCGCCAAAATGTGCATGTTTCCTAGTTGCTTGATAAAATAAACAGTGGCTTGAAATATGTATAATCTGTTTAATAATTTTAAAGTTACGGATCTCGAGTAAGATGATGTTTAAATAAATTATGATACTGATCTTGTGATGCTCCAATTAAAAAGTACTTATGAAATTTTTAATTTTATTTGACTCTTACATACATAGTATCTTTATACTCAATATTTTGAGAGCAAGAGAGCAAATAACTTTAAATTCTTAAGAGAATCTGCTATACTTATTAGATAAGTTTCTCATAATAGACATGAGTTTCTTTGAAATTAATTAATTATAAATTTTATTTTATGTACGATAAAATTAAAATTTTTCAGGAAAATGCGAGTTTATAAAATTGACGTAGTCTCGCTTCTCATTCAATCAAACATTTAACGATAAGTAAAGAAAAAAAATAAGAATCAGAATGATTCAACACCATCAAACAGCATCAATTTCATCAAGCTATACACCCGTCTGAATAGTGTACAGAATAAGTATTCGCGTTGTATTGGACGCGAGCGCGTAGATTCGAAGCTCAAGCGAGTAGTACGTGCGAACGATCTCAGCATACTCAGGCCGCAGCAGTAGCAGCAGCAGCAGCAGTAGTAGTATCAGTAGCATCGAACATCCTCGTAAATACCTGAGCTAAGAGCTTCAGGCAATCCCTCCTACCATCCCGTACGAATTGAACGACCGGCACTTGCTTGCCTGTAGCAAAGTCATCCTCGACGAAAGAAGCAAAACTGTTTTGCAAGCTTCCCCCCTCCCCCTCAATACTTCGATCGTTCGCCAGTACTTCTCGGAACGTATTCAAATCTTATTTCGCCTTGCTCCAAGATGCGCTTACGACTCATTCTCACTTTTTCCCTTTATCGGACTCTAGCACGTCCGCCCTCCTATAACTTTAGTTTATTTTATTTTACATTTTTTTTTTTTTGCTTTCTTGAATGCATTTGAGATTCAATGTGCTGTCGAAATTTTTAGTAGAAAAATAGTAAAGTAAAAGCGTCTATAATAAATTTCATAATGAATTTCACTTGCACGATAACTATTCAAAATCTGCGTTATTTTAAATGAAATTATGGACTATAAATATGTATACTAAACTGAATATCTAAAAGATAAACTTACAAATATTTTTATAAAAAGAAAATATTTTTGCTTGAAAATAAAATATATGGAATATATGGAAGAGAAAAAATGCCAAGAGATTGAACTAAAGTTTGCAAGAAATAAAAAGCGATAGCAAGTAAGAGAAATAAGATGAAAAAGAAGCAGAAAAAAGAATGTGAAAAAAAAATATGAACGTAAGTGCGGGTCGGATATCTGAAGAATGGCATACTGGCATCTGACATCAAGATTCGATATTTCAAAAATTCTTCGCTCATGTTTAAGAGGTACAAGTCGACTATATAGTCACGTAAAGCTGTTCCTTTCTAGACTTGCCACGAGGCCCTGCCATATTCAACTCCTGCGCGTTTGTTTCCCACTTACGCTTCACATAACCTTTGCCAAGGATCAAGCTGTGTCAGCTCGTCTGTCTCTGTTTATAAACACATAGACATAGAGAAAGCTGGCAGAGAAGCAAACACAAGCGCTTCTGCTGGGGGAGCTAGTCTAGTAAGCTTGCAAGCTCTAGTATCTACAATTCCGTAATGCTGGCTGACAATTAAGACGCGCACCGATGCTTCCTGCTTCTGAGATTTCCATAATGGAATGGAATGGTAAGGACGTCCTGTTTGTGTCGATGTGGGTGTACACTAGTCGGGTCGACGTGTATCCGTTACTCCAAAGGATTATGTTATGTACGTTGGTAGGCGTCGTTGGAAAGCGATAGTAATAGCCGACGGTGTAGTTGTCATTGTCGTTCGCTTCATCGTTAACTTTCTTCTCTTGATTCTTTTTTTTTCTTCTTTCTTTTTGTTCTATTTTTACGGTAACTGCGTACTGGTGCGAACGAGTTGTTTTTCTAGACTCCAACGGAAATAACGCTCGAGAAAGGATAGCACAGAGACTCGGACGACTGGAAGCTTGCAGATGAGAATGCTTTTTTTTGCAAGGTGTAAAGGAAACTTGGAACGATGGAAGCGGAAGCTATATAGACTGATGCAGCGAGACTTTTTTGATGAAAAACAAAAAATGCCGTTGGCAAAGTGAATGTACAGTATCATGCGAAAGCTTTGTTGATTAATATACATGCACGTGTAAAAGGTTTTACTTGCGTCGAGTGAAAGATAGAGAGAGAGAGAAATTATTTGAATGTTCATTTTGGAAAATTTTAGAGAGCTTTTAATGAGACTAAGTGCGAATACTCTATTTAATTACTGATGAATATTATATGTAAAATGTAGATACACCAATATTCCATTTGAGTGGTCGTGTTATTGATTTTTTTTCTCTCCTTAAATGTCGCGACAAAACCATAATCGAACGAATGAGGAGATTAAAAGCTCGGATATCCTGGCTTTTCATGCGATCGAGATTCAAAGCTTTCTCGCTTTCTCTCTCTCTCTCTCTCTCTCTCTCTCTCTCTCTCTCTCTCTCTCTCTCTCTCTCTCTCTCTCTCTCTCTCTCATTCCTACCATCTGCTCCACCATTCTATAAATTAAATTCAAAGTTACAGATTTTAATGACCTTCCATTTTCCCTCAAACTCAAATCCAGGTTGAAAGCTTTATTGCAGCTGGATGCATACTGCTCTTCCACTGTTCCCTCTCTGTTTCTCTAGGGGAAGGTAAAGCTCGAGCACAGTCTGATAGTAGAAGGACGCATTGAAACGTCGATGAAACTATTTCCGTTTGGTATATGGTCGAAACTATTTGACCCAGAGCGTCAGCGAGAGGTGGTGTCGTGGGAGAAACGAGAAACGAGCACCATATACTAGCTCGCAGTCAAGCTGTCCGGCAGCATTTGGGAAATAGCATGGCTGCTAGAAAAGTTGCGTTGTTAAACAGCAGCCATTACGAGACGAAGCCTCACAGACACACATAGAGACTCACCGCTGTTAGAGTAATGTATCGGGTAATCATACGGCGATCCGCAAAGCCGGCTTTAAACTTTCGATGCACGTTGCAACTTTATGCTTTAAGCGTAAGTAGAAAGTGTAGGAGAGATTCTCCTATACTACTTCGAGATCAAAGCCCGCACTTTCGCAGTCTCCATCGCCGGCGCGTTTCTTAAGTTAACTACTGACTACTACTACCACTACTACCTACGCGTTTGAGGATCGCGTGACTGATATTTGGGCCGCTGGCAGGATTAGTTGAAAGTCTGTTAGAGGGGGTGAATTTTTAAGAAACTGCGATGAGGGGATGGTGGAAGATAAGATGCGGGTTCGATAAGACGATGTGGGTATAAGAGTGATTTTGAAGTAATTGTAATATTACGCTGTTATATGTAAATTTTGATTGATATTAATGTGGTTTAGCATTGCTTGAAAAATAATTGTTATACAGCTAATACTTAATTAAGAAATTTTGAGAAAGTACGAATTTACCTTTTTTTGTTAATTTTATGTTTTAATGAAGAAATTGATTGTAGGTTAAATTTACGTAAGAATTATTTACGATGTAGTGATAAAATCTTGATAAACTGTGTTACAATATAACGTATTAAATTTATCATACGAAAAACGACTTACATTGATAAATCGTTGCGATAGCGTAATTGAATGTGTTATTAAGGCACTATCTAGTGATTTCACTTCGATATACCTTGAATAATTTAAAACGGACAACGGTAATATATCCATCTCACGCAGTAATATGGAAGAAGGTTTTAAACGAAGTATTAATACTTAATGAATTTTGCATGTATAAAACAATTTTTTTTATAAAATATTTCAAAAGAAATTTGATAAAACTAAATTTTCAGTTACGTAAGTATTTTTCCCTCTTGAATGAAATTAATATAAAATTGATAACTATTCTAAGTTCTTACTTTCATAAATGTACCATTAACAAGCTTCTTTACACACGACTTACAATTATAATCCCTTAACGTGTACCTACTTACTAACTAAATTTCCATCAAGTCATTCATACTTTATTACCTCACAGAGTATAAGACATACTTAACTATTCCATTGAGTCCAAAATATAACTCAACTTCAAGCAAAAAGCCTTTAATGCAACAAAGACTTTCCTACGAATCACAAAAGCTTTCTAGTGCACACAAGTATATATACCTACATCCTTATTTAGCCCCCCCAAAATGCAGTGATTTACTTCTTGAGAAGACACAGCCTCCTTGTACAATTAATGCAGCACCTAAATTTTGTAATTACCCGAGACATAGCTAAGATATACGCTTATGGAAATGCACGCGTATGTGAAATGCAAGAGCAAATGTAGAGGTGGAGGAGGAGGAAGAAATACTCTGGTCAAGCGTTAAACTGCTTTAGCAATGAATGAATAATCGCACATACGCACACGTGAGGGAACAGCTATTGGATAATCCTGCATCAGCAGTAGCACAGTGGCGTATGGTCAAAGCGCAAAAGACGCGCTAAGGATGAGCATACGCAAGCAAGTAAATGCACACGTGTGCGTATTGGCAAAGGAGAAAGGGAAGGGTGGATGGGTATAGCAAGTATGCATCTACTTGTCTGTAGAGTTTAGTCTAATAATCGATGGAAATCGGACGTTCTCTTTGACTCCTGAATGCTGAAACGCACCAGATGATCATCTCCTCTAGAAATCAAGATGTCGTTGCAAGTAAGTGTACATATGTGTGTGTGTGTGAAGGTACCTATATGTATACGAACACACATTTACTAGAAAAAGTTGAGTACTTCGTTCTCGGTTTATGACTTTGAGAATGTCTACAAGAGTAAAAGGATACGCCCATCTTATACTCGAGCTCGTCTCGTTGCCGAGCTAAACGAGAGTGAGCGAGTGAGTAAGACAGAGAAATATTTCCTTCAGAGTGTGGCAGAGAGAAGCACCGGCTGAGAGAAGGAAGCGAAGGGAATAAGCGAAGAGGAAAGGGGATGAGCCTCGAGTAGGAAAAGGAAAATCCTTTGGCCAGCGAAGCTTGCATAATCGTTGAGCGGCGGCGGCAGCGCTCGAGACGCAAGGTAAGATATAGAGACGTTAAGGGTAAAGAGAGAGAGAAAGAGAAGACGTTTCTCTTGGACTTGCTGTTTGTCGCTGCCAATGCAGTAGTAGCAGCAGCAGCAGCTGCAGCTACCCCATGCTCATCCGCGCGGAAATCATAGTGAGAGCCAGTCTGTGTATATATACACATACATACATGTGCCTGCTCACGAGCTTTCCATCGAGACTCGAAATCGTCTGGGATGCCAGCCAAGCGTGTCGCGACGTTATACCAAGGCGAAGGTTTTCCTCTTCTCTCCTTCTCGCTTATCCGCCTTTCTATATTCCCTTGGTTCTCGTTTCGTTTTCTTTCTACAGTATATATATTTTCGCCTGCTGGTCCGACAACCAACTTTCTCTCCCTCTCTTTGACGAGTGTCGAAAATCTTTCTTATTGATCTGCATTAGGTTGCGGTTAGGGTTGATTGAACTGAGGGACAGTTTTTTGTTGTTGTAACTTTAGGTATAGTTGATAATGTTTTGTTAATTGCTTTACGTTTTGAGGCATTGTAAAAAAGTAAAATATTTGTTTAGGTATGTTTGAAAATAGACGTGGTCAGAAATAAACTAGAATTAAGTTTCCGAGTACTATTGACGCATTTATACGTAAAACCACGCTATCAATATTTATTATTTAATTAAGAGCTTTAAGATATTAAAAAAAATCAATTTTTATATTTTTATTCTCGACTCTCTAGATAACTTTAACCGATTAAAATTGATGTGTTTTTAAATTCTTAATGATTAGGAACGAAGAACTTTTTTATTTATTATTTATTTAAAAGAATAATTAATATGTAGCTTCTTTTTTAGAAAATAATTTTAAAAATTTTTCTATATGAAAACAGAAATAAGGTGAAAGAAGGTTCACAATTACTGTTTGAATAGATGCATACTTTTCAATAGTTCACTTTTTTTTTTAATTTGATTGAAGTACAATTGTACAATGTTGATTGTTCCTTGACCTTTTTTACAATTTTTCTATCCATAGTCTAGCGTTCTTTCAAATTTACGCTTTACTAAATTCTTATAACGATTTGATGCAAGTGCACGAACATGTGTCTACTTTTGTACTTGAGCCACGCTTTTGATTAATTGGAATCATCGATTTCATTGCGTTGAAAGAAAATTGAGAACCCGAAATAATCAAGATTTAACGAACATCATTGCTATAGATTGGAATTTTTTGTACAATATTAATCAATAAAATAAAATATTAAAAGTAAATACATAAATAAAAAATTTTAATTATTGAATAACAATAATTAAAAAAAAAAGCTTACCTCTGTGCCTGTTAGTCTGCTTGTCGAACATCAGCATGGCATCTTCAATCTGTAAGAGAAAAAAAGTTTATGAGTACTTCTTAAAAAAATTTAAAGCATTAAATACATACGTATTATAGAATTAAGTTTCCTAAAGTAGAAAAAAATATGCACATTTAAGCATGGTAAATAAATCAACAATATTTTTGTAAAGATTTAGTCATGAGTACACAATGACATTTATTACGATTTTATTGAACCACGCTTAAATTATCATAAGCTTTAAAATTTATATAAATTTAATAATATAGAAAATTGATGAGTAGACTAAACTATTTGTATTGTAACGGAAGTTTCTGAAAATCTGTGCTTGACAATGACAGTACACATGGCTATGATAATGTACAAAAGCATAAATCGAATATTTTCTAGGGGACGGTATCTTGAGAATGCAAAAGTATAAATGCTATAGAAGAATTTTCCCTTACATTCCATTACTTTTCTTTATCTTTGTAGTCCTGTTCATATATCTTTTGATAAGAAATTTTTCAACATTACTTGTTAACAGACACTTTATTTGTACCTCCGATGTGACAAGAAAAAAGATTTTTATTTTTACTATTTCACGAGTTAGAAATGACTCAATCGGTAAAATGTAGACTTTTGAAAATGTAAGTCGTGGGTTCAATTTCCGACGTTCGTCGGCTGAGACAATGTGCAAGTCCCTTCATATATTGAAATACGCTCAAAAGAGTGTCCAAAAGAAATTTAACTATTATGTGCACGAATAACATGTTCATAAATGATTCTGGAAAATATAAGAATCAACTTTGAGGCACGCTTCTGATCAAAGATTTTTTTGGTTCCTTAGGTCATACAATCTAAGGAAAAAATAGTGGTTAAACTTTTTAATTGATGTGACAAACTTTTTTAAGCCACGCAAGTTTTTCCATTTAAACCCATGTTAAAATTAACAACATAGCTAATTTCTTACTATTTTGCCCATAACTTTTTTTCTAAATGAGATAGGCAAACGATTCAACAAAGAAATTCAAGTGCTTGAAAATAGCTACAATTTAATTTTTTTAAGCGATCAAAAACATTGTTTAGAACCAAAGATACAAGTTTGTAAAATATGAAAAAAAACCGCTGCCAAGTATTTGGCAGAAAGCTTCCTCAAATACAATTTTCTTAAAAAAAATTTATTTTTTATTACAATTTTTTTTTTTATTATTT
>JAPYZE010000454.1:0-68278 GCA_030522805.1 Leptomastidea abnormis
CCGCGAAAGAGTTTTTTGTCAACTATTTTCCTTGATCTCAAAAAAAAATCACAAAAAAAGACTTTTTTTCTGGTCCTTACCGTGGTGTCCTCCCTTAATATATGTTTTTTTTTGGCACTTAACAAAAGATCAAAACCTTGAACTCAATAAACAAACCAAAAAAAAAGAATTCAATCTTTAATCATTATACAACAGATTATACTTAAATAAATATTATTTTGCAGGCTTTCATCCACGTATCCACGGCATACGCGAATTGTATATCGCGAGAGATTGGTGAACAATTTTACGACTATCCCATTAAAAATCAAGAGCTACTAAGTCTCGTCAACTGTTTGCCCGACAACACCATAAATGATATCAGTCCTCAGTAAGTAAAAAAAAACACATAAAAAAATTTTTTCTCAAATTTTACATTATTATCATAGAGATAATAAAAACTTCAAAATTCAAAATTTTTTTCAGGGTCATCTCACCTTGGCCAAATACTTACGCATTCACGAAAGCTATTGCAGAGGATCTGATTCGAACAAGAAATAAAAGTTTACCTATGGGCATATTTAGACCAGGCATTGGTAAGTTGTGATTGCGTGTATTATTAAACAAATAAAAAATACCAATCTAACGTTTTTTTTTGTTTTTTTTTTCATATACAGTGATTTCAACCGCACACGAACCGATACCAGGTTGGATCGACAATTTCTATGGCCCGACAGGCATAGCAGCAGGCGTGGCAACAGGTGTCTTACGCACTATGCATTGCAATCCACGAATGAACGCCAACATTGTACCAGTCGATTTAACTGTTAACGCCCTCATTGCTAGTGCCTGGGATGTTGCGATGCAAACTGCCAGGTAAATGATCTTAATTTTATTTTTCACAAATAAACTATTGTTTATGATATAGGTTTTACATTTGATTTATTTTTGCAGAAGAGACGAAGATATGCTGATCTACAATTTTGTCTCGTCGGTCGATGCGCCATTCACGTGGAAGGATTTTTTCCTTACCAATACCAAGTACGGGGATGAGTATCCAATGAGCTCTGCTTTGTGGTACATGTCATTTACAATGAGCAAACACAAAATTATCAATTCGATGTATTCGTTTGTTTTGCATCTTGTACCAGCTACTATTATTGATGCTTTAACGATTTGTGTTGGACGGAAGCCGAGGTTTGATTTATAAATTTTTTTGATGATTTATTAATTTTAATAAAAAAAAAATTTAGTGTTGTTTATATATAATTTATTATTATTTTTTCAGATTATTGAGAATGTACGAAAAAATTCACAAATTCGCCAGCGTTATATCTTACTTTAGTACTCGCGAATGGAAATTTAATAACGATAACATACAAGGTATGTGGCACCGGCTGGATCCGCGTGACAAACAAATGTTCTATTTTACCATGGATAAATTCGATTGGCAGGCGTATTTTAGAAATTATATCAAAGGCATTAGAGTTTATCTACTAAAGGATGATTTAAAGACTGTCGAAGAAAGTAAACTCAGGTGGCGAAGGTAAATTGTTGTCACTTAATTTTATCAAATATTTAAGAATTAAAATTGAAAATTTAATTTGGAAATTTATTTTAATTGCAGGTATTACTGGATGCATCAAGTGCTTAAAGGATTGGTAGCGTTATTTGGATTCTGGTTTTTGTGGAGAATGTTCTCCACGATATTCAAGTGATTAAATAGGAATATTTAAGTAATGACTACTAATGAATTGTTATTACAAAATTAACCTGACATTGGAAAACTGTGAAATTGTAAATAATTTTTTTATACTGTTGTGCGATTTTTTACGAAAAAAAATTTTTTTTTTATTAATATTTTAATAAACTAATTCTTATTTTTATATGCGACACACTCATAAATGTCATTTGTCAAAAAACAAAAAGTACATTAATTTAATTCGTAAAAAAAAAAATGATGTATTAAGGGGAGCCAACCTTAATGTTTAAAAAGCGTGCCAATCAGAAACTGAGTCGACAATGTAAATAGTAACTTGTTTTATATAATATATATAATATTTTTAAGATCAATTATTAATAATTGATAATTAGCATACCGGTGGTGTTTTATTTTATTTTTAATAATAAATTTGTAATTTAAGGTGTTTTTATCGATGCATTACAAATGTTCATTATGCTTATTTTAATAAAATATACTTGCAGAACATGTGTATTGCTTATTGTCCTTTTGTTAATTTTTTCACCTGACTATTCAGCACATTTTTATTTTCATTAATATATCAAGAGTATAAATTTTAATTTTCTATAAAAACTGAGTTTGCTATTAAGTGCAAGTCCTTACATATAAATAATATTGTTATTAATTAACTGTAAGTTCTTATGACATTAAAGGGTCAATGTTGCCAAGATTTTAAAAACTAAAAAAAATATGTCAATAAACAGATTCAGTTTGTAAAATGTATAACATATAGTTTATGCACCAGGGTGTCTATATTAATTTAAAATAAATTCTATTAAAATATATGTATTAGTTATTGTTTTTCTTTTTTAATTTTCAACCTCATCTCATATTTATACAAACCTATAGTTGTTTATTTTATTTTCATTTTTTCTGATTATTTATAAAAATCGATAATATTTTATGATAACACATGATGTTAAGTAAAATATCTGCTGTACTACTATTCTTCTGTAATGAACTGTTTCAAACGTTATTTCCTCGTATCATATTAATCGATTAATTGATTAAATTATAAAACGAAAATGATATAAAACTGGTTTGTATTTGCATAAATATAAAGAACTATTATGAGTGAATTTTGTTATATACTAAAATAGCGATGAGTTATTTTCCACTTCATTTTATTTTTTGTATATTTTTTTTTTTTTAATTCTAACAATGTGTAACATAATATTACGCATGTATCAATAAGACATATTTATCTTCAACTGGCACGTGTTTCTCGTCACAAAAATTATTACGTCTTATTTTAAAATTTGCCTGATGACTGGCAACAAGTAAAAATTCAGATTAATATATTTATTTATTTTTTTTTTTTTTAATTTACAATGCCACTTATTGTGAACAGTCATTTATTTATTACAAAAGTTATGCATAAGGGTGACATTTAAAAAAATTCGAAGTGAGTAATTGCGTCAGAAAGCCTTCTCGGAACTTTAAAAGCATCGTCAATATCCTAATTATTAAAACGCACAAGCATTTCTATCAATCAATATTTACCCTCGCGCACACTTGAATGAAAATACGTCAGAAATTCAACATTACTCTCTCGGTCCATGGATCATTTTGAATGACAACAAGATTTTTAAGGATCTGCATTCGATATGAAAAAAAAAACAAGTAAGCTACGTCATTTTAAGCCTTCGAGTTCTCAAGTGCAAGTTATTGAACTTTTGTTAATCTTTAGTTTCGAATTTTGGCTTCTACTCCCTCTCAACCAATAAGTAACAGATCTTATGAATAAAAAATTATAGCCAGAAGGCATAAAAGAGGAAACTGTGCTGCAAGATTGTGCATTCAATTTTTAGTTGGGATAGTAAGCGCGTCGACAATATTTTTTAAATATTATTTTGAAATTGTATTACTTCGTACGTAAAGTAGTGACTTTTTATCAATTTATTATAATAATAAAATTTTTATATTGTGAATTAAAATTCAGATACATATGATAAGTGCAAATAAATTAATATTTTACCTATTAAATCTATAAAGATTGAATAAAATTAATTTTTCTAAAAGAAAATGGAATTAAATACTAATTTAATACACAAAGTGAGTAATAATTACGGATAATAACTAACTCTAATAACTTTGCAATTAAGAATAATAATTTTTTCTTAGGACAAAAAAATAAAAAATGAAATCGATAGTAAAGAAAGTAACAATCATCTCATTAAATCACTCGATAAAAATCAGAATAATCTGACACCAATTCAAGGATTTTATAAAAATCAGTGCATTTTTCTTACAGGTACGCTTCTTAAAAGAATTGATACTATCCATATTCATATTTTTTTATTTATAAAATCTTTTTTTTTAGGAGGGACTGGATTTCTTGGTAAAATTTTAATAGAAAAGCTTTTACGATCTTGTCCCGATATATCACGAATTTACGTGCTTGTTCGTCCAAAAAAAGGAAAAAATGTTGAGGATAGAATAGAAGAACTTTTAAAAGATCCAGTAATAAAAAATACCTGTTCAATCTAACTTTTATAATAATTCAAATTTATCTTAAAAACTTTCAATTTTTTTAGATTTATCAAATATTGAAAAAACAGAATTTGGATTTTCATAAAAAAATAGTCGGTATTCCAGGAGATTGCAGCACTAAACTTTTAGGTTTAAGCGATGCCGATAAAAACTTGCTAATTAATGAGGTAAATAATTATAAAAAAAAATTTTGTGAATACTGCTAATGAATACCTTAAATATTTTTAATTTTAACGTCGAATAATAATTTTGATCGTACAGGTATCAATAGTTTTTCACGTGGCAGCTACAGTTCGTTTCGATGAACCACTTACAGAAGCAACAGCAATTAATATACAAAGCACATCTTACGTCCTTGATATGTGTAAAAAAATGCAAAATCTAAAGGTAAATATTACAATATAAATAAATTTTTATCGGATATTCTTCGTCTATATCACATTTTCTTTTTAAGTCCTTTATGCACGTATCAACAGCGTATGCTAATTGCTTTTCTTGGACGATCGAAGAAAAATTTTACGATTACGATGTAAACTATGAAGACTTTCTTCAGCTTCAAAAATTGTCTATTGAAATTAATATAAATAAGTCTACGAGACAGTAAGTTTTTTTTTTAATTTTAAATTTAATTTTAACTAATTGTTAAACTATTTTATAATTTATACACGTATGTATATGCAGAATAATTGATTCATGGCCAAATACTTATACTCTTACAAAAGCTCTTTCAGAAGATTTAATTAGAAAAAATAATGAAAATTTACCAATGGGAATTTTTCGTCCAGGAATAGGTAAATTTTTTATGAATAAACTATGCATTTGGTAAGTTAAAAAAAAATTAAATTTTTACGTAGCAATGTATTTATTTTAGTGATATCAACAGCTAAAGAGCCAATCGTTGGTTGGATCGATAATCTTTATGGACCTACAGGTGTTTTAGCTGCAGCAATGAGTGGTATAATGCGGGCTATGCGTTATGATGCTAAAAAAATTGCAAATATGGTACCGGTTGATCTCACGGTAAATGCACTTATTACGAGTGCATGGGACGTTGCCACACAATTTGAAAGGTATGAAATCAAATCATATATATTTAAAATTAATTTATAAAATTGTCAAATGTTGGTACTTCATTGATAGAAGAGGCGATAAAATGTTGATTTACAATTACACATCAACGGTAGAATCGCCAATTACGTGGGGTAGGTTTTTAGAAAATTGTACGCATACAGCACGTCAAAATCCACCAGAAAATGGATTATGGTATTTCTTTATATTAACAACGAAATTTAAATTACTTTACTACTTGTATGCGTTTTTTCTTCACATCATACCATCTATTATAATGGATTTGATTTATAAAATAATTGGAGAAAAACCGAGGTATGTTTATTAATGTAAATTTAATAAAATTTTATTCTCATCATTATTAAATTCTTTTTTTTTTCAGATTTAAAAAAATATATCAAAAAATGCACAAATTGGTTGACGTTCTCACTTTCTTTTCTACAAACGAGTGGAAATTTACTAATGACAACGTACAAAACATGTGGCAACGATTAAATTCTAAAGACCAGGAAATATTTCGTTTTTCTATGCAAAACTTTGACTGGGAAGCGTACTGTATGGATTATGTTAAAGGAGTTAGAAAATTTGTATTAAGAAGCGATAGCAAATCTTTAAAGGACAATCAGAATAAAATAAATAGGTAAGTTACGATAAAATAAATATCAGAGCAAACCCATATAATAATCGGCTCATTATGCTTTACCTATGTGGAAAAATATTTGGTTATTTAATTAAACTTTTTTTAACTATTTCAGATTATATTGGAATCATCAACTATTAAAAATATTATTGGTCTCAGTTGGATGTTGGTGCTTGTGCCGCTTGTGGAATATGAGTTTAATTATATTTCTATAATTTTAATAAATTATCGAAAAATTTTAACCATCGAATACTATCACCTGACTCTCTAAAATCCCGCAGTAATTCCTATGACATACGCGATAAACTTCAGCACAAACTGACAAATCTCTATAACCTTCAAGATCACATCAATCCACAACCACTGATCAAAAATTCAATCAAGCCTTAAAAAATCCAAAAAAAGACACCATGTGCTTAGCAATAGCCATGTACCTAATAACCGGCCTCTTGGGCGTGGTCTGGCAAATCGCCATGGCTCTGGGCATCTTTTTACTAACGCTTCTCGGTCGTCTCATCCTATTCATTTGCGCCTCGATCTACACAGTCGCCCGCCCTGGTCATCCACCCGAAGAACCAAACATCCCTTTTGTCACCATGTATCCAGAGCCTTACGACTTCGAAGCCGACTTCGATGCAATGGCACGTGTATCTCTTGAATCTATGGACAGCAGAGATGTGAGATCGAATTTAATTCATGCACGAAGCTCGAGGCGTACTGTTCGTCATTCGAATTGAAATTTGACGTTTTGGATATTTTTTAAATAAAATTTTAGAGTGAAATAAGAATAGATATTCGTTTGTTAAATCAATATTGTTGGTATTATGATTAGTTCGTTATTGTAATTACGATGCGTGACTTTAACTTGTGAATAAATGTGAATTTGCTTTATAATTTAAGAAATAAAAGCTTGAGTTAATTATTAGGATTTTGAATTTATTTTGAAAAATAAAATTATTAAAAAGATAATATTATTTTCCTCTTTTTCATTTGTTTTGGTGGGGAAGTAGTTGAAATAAGATACTATATAACTTACTATATTTATACTCTATACCGAAACGTATTATACATTACAATGGGCTAAGACAATTGGCTTTTGTTTACATCACAAGATTTTCTGTGATGTATATACATGAAACAAAGAATTGTAATGCCAGGTTTTCAATAATTTGTAAGCCTTATATTTCAATCTCGTTTTAATTTAAGATTACTTATTTTGACATAAAGTATTTAAAAAATGTGAATTAAATTCAGTATCTTTTGAATTCTCTAATCTCAAAAAGTAAAGTGTTCTATCACAAAATAGCAACACAACATTTCCGTGTACAACGTTAAACTGAAAGAGCGCCAAGTTATAGTAGCGTCGCAATTTAGCGTCGGTAATTTCTCATTCCAAATCTGTAGGAAGTTTTGTAAACGCTATCAGTCAAGTCGAAGGTATTACAGCAAGAAGAAACAAGTTTTAGTGTATATCAACAAATCTATCAAGTTTTAATCAAGATGTCTAATATAAATGAAACTTTTGTGGTTGATGCAGCAGTTGAGGTGAATTACAAATAAAATTAAAAAGTGAATGTGTGAAAGGCGAGTAAAGACGTTAAAAAACGAAAAATAATTAAATAAATAATTGTGTGTTTAGGTGACCGAGCTTACCAGCGTTGCAAAGGAACCTGACGAATCGGTGTTTCAATACGTTAAGGAAGCTGAGATTGCTGATGCGATTGAAAATAATACGACTACTCTGCAACATTTTTATAAGGGTCAACGAATTTTTATTACTGGTAAGCAATATTCTGTTTCTTTTTTGTTTTTCGTAGTAATAAACTTTTTTTCAAACGGTTTTAATTTGTTTAAACATTCATAGGTGGAACAGGATTTTTAGGATGTTTTTTAATCAGAAGACTTTTGTTAATTTGTCCGGATATCGATTGTATTTACGTATTAATGCGACCAAAGAATCAAGATATAAAAGAAAGAGAGCATGAACTGGTTTTTAATGAGGTAAATAATAGATTTATTTTTAATATCTTATATAGACACGTTGCTAAAGAAATAATTAATTTTTTAGGTATTTAAAGGAATAGATTTTAAAAATCCAGAAGTAAGGAAAAAGATAGTTGCAATAGAAGGCGATTGTACTCAGCCTCAGTTAGGTTTATCTTTGGAAGATAGAAAATTGCTATCTCAGTCGGTAAGATAAACAACAAATAAAATAATGTAAATTTTTTAGATACATTAATATAATTTATCAACAATTTTTGTTTTAGGTATCAATTGTCTTTCATGTAGCTGGTACATCGCCTACTGAAAAAAATTTGATAACGTCAACGGTACTCGATTGCCGATCTACACTTGAATTAATCAATTTATGTAAAAGAATGAAATTATTAAGAGTAAGAACTTTATTTAGTAATAAACATTATAAAACTTAATTAATCAAAAAATAATTATAAAAAAATTTTACGTTTCAGTCAGTAATATATGTCTCAAGTGCACACTCGCAATTTCCATCATCACACATAAAAGAACGTTTTTATAACTTCACTTGTGATTACTTTAATCTCGTTAATTTTATGCAAAAAGCAGATCCAAAAAAATTTGAATTAGTGTTACCTCAGTGTGTATTACAAAATAAAATCCTATTTAATTTTACTCTATTTTATAAATCAACATCATCTAAATAAGAAAAAAATTTTAATTTTCAGTTTGATGGCTCCATGGACAAGTGCTCATCTATTTAGCAAAGCAATGGCAGAAGATATTATTGCCGGAAACACCCAAGAATTACCTCTAGGCATATTTAGACCAGGACTACGTAAGGCATAATTTTCATAATTTTTCATTTCATTCCTACACAATGATTACCAATAAAAAAAAAATTAATATTATTCATTATAGTAACACCAAGTATCCGAGAGCCAAAATCTGGTTGGTGCAAGAAAGGCGAACACGATATTCTAACTGGTATCATAGCTCGAACAATGCGTGGTTATCTAATGTTTCTACGTGCCAACGTTCAAGCTCGTGTTAATTTCGTACCGGTCGATTTCGCGGCTAACGCCCTTATAGCATGTGCCCATGATGTTGCCTTACGATACAATGCGTGAGTTTACTGTTACTACAAAATTATCTTAATTTAGAAAAAAAAAGTAATTGTAATTTTATTTTTCAGGTCTCAAGAGCGTAACGAGCACATTTACAATTTTGTCTCGACGTTGGATGCACCGCAAACTTGGTCAAAAATTCGCGATTTGATTATTGAACGTGCTAACAAGTATCCCTACTCGGAATCAATAGGTACTTCTCTTTTGCTGGCAAATGATGATTACAGTTACTCACTGGTAACTATGTTGCAACGTCATATCATCGCGAAATTCCTTGATTTTAGATTTTATTTGGATTACCGCAGGACTGGGTAAAAATCATGTTTTATTCCATATAAATGTACAAGGTGAGCCGAAATTAGAGAGAAAAATAATTATATTTTATGTTACAGGGTGAATGAAGCCGAGGAAGCGGATATGTTCGCTCGAGGATTTTCAGTTTATGGTTCATATGATTGGAACTATGGGGCCGATAATATGAGGAGAGTCATGGAGCAGATGATGCCGAAAGAGAAAGAGCTTTGCGACTTTGAGATGCGGGGCTTAGATTGGGAAAACTACATGACAGATGTTGTGATGAACGTTAGAGAACAGGTGCTGAACGATCCACCATGGACTGTGGTTCAAGCTAGGCAAAGAATGAAAACGTAAGGAATTGAAAATTTTTCTATGTGATTTATTGGTTTTTTTTTTTTTTTTTAATTGGATGGAATTAATTAATTTGATGATCTTTTTTGTTGTTTTTTTAGAATAGAGAAAGTTATTATGATGGTGAAGATACTCCTGGGTTACATGATATATTATGTTTTATACAAGATTATCGTTACAGTAATGGATTTGTTTTATAAAAAAGATTGAAATTTGATGAGTTTTTTCTATGTGGAATCAAGATTATTAATTGTGAATAATTTCAATGCTTATGCATTTAATCGATGTGAATATTTTGTTTTCTTTTTTTTTTAAATAAGGAGAATTGTGATGAAATAAATTATTTTGAAGTTAGTAGATGAACAAAAATTTGATCATGTAGTTTTTTTTTGTAATAAAAGTATATGTATTCAAGAAGAAAATTTTTATTCTTATTCTGTGGTAATAGATGTACAAATATGTATAATTAATTGTTAAAAAGATTAATTCTTTCAAAATCATAAATAAAAAAATCGAAGACAAATACAAAATAACATCTCACATTAATTGGACGGAACACGTTACCAGTGCACACTCTATACAAGTAATTTCAATTACCTGCTTAAAATCTAATTAGTTTGTGGCTATAACTACATTATACAAAGCACTTTTTAAGCAGCTTAATATGTACGATAAAAAAATGAGATTCTTTCTTAAATTTATTCTCTTTTAAAATTTTATAAACGTAAATACTTTCTTTAGAAGTATTAAATACTAACTCAAGCAATTCATTTTTAATGAATTATTTAATAAAATTTGTAAAAAATTTACCAAGTATAAACTATAATAATTATAGTTAGAACAATTGTTTGTCAATAAAAAAGTTAATTAACTTTTTTGGTCTAAACTTTAAAATAGCTTAAATATTTTGTGCAATTCAATGTGTCATGCTACTCTTTATAATAGTAGAGTATAATAAAATACTTTGCACTCACAATATTTTTATGGACGGAATTGGTATTCTTTTTATACTCGTAGCATTAGCAGAGGCACTATTGGTAATACAATACCAGTCTTAAAACTAAATGTTCATGTCAATTATAACAAAAGTCATTTTTGTTCACTTTTCAATTAGCTGATGTAGTCAATAGTTCTTAAGCGCTGACTATTATTCAACTTATCACTACAGCTACTTATTAAAATATTTCATTTTTTGTACTTAAAAAAAAAAAATTATTACCATTGTAAAAGTGACGAGCTTACTTGAAGTCACTAAAGGTTCGGATGATCAATGGAATGTACTGTCTGCTGTCAATGTTCACATGATGAAATTATTTGTAAATAAATCAGACTCAATTAACTGGCATTGTTGAAACTGTGCTGTGCGGAGTTGTTGGACGAGATCCTGCTATAGAGTGAGTCGTGGATGCATTCAAAGATTGCAATGTTCCAATCTGTAGAAAAAATAAAATTAAAAATTTAAAAGTTTCTATATTTTAAAATTTATACAGTAACTGTAAGTATTTAAAATACATACTCTTAAATGAGCAAGATCTTCTAATTTAGTTAAATCACTTAATTCAATGTACATTGAATAAACAACCATCCAGCCATAAACTGACATTGCAGTAAATAAAATCCAAAGGAAACACATAGTTATGTTGTATCCAAAGATTAAATCATTTACAATGCTGAAGAATAGAAAGGCAAAAAATCTGAAGATGGTAAATACAGCAAAACTGTGCAGCCAAGGAAGCATCTTCTTCTCATACTCCTTTCTTAAAGCTTTGATTAACATGATTGACGTTACAAATATTACCATACCTCCCAAAATTGAGAACAAGGCAAATATAACAAGTATATTTCTCACTGTAAAATATATTTAATATTTAATTTAAAAATTAATTATGTACTCATAAAACTGAATTAATATAAAATTCATTTTAGACTTACCATGCTTGTTACCCACATAAACAAAATCATAAGATATCCAATAATATCCATAATGAACTGAACCTGGTGCAGCTTGTGAAAGACAGTAAATATCAAAAATTGCGGTACAGACAGTGAAAATTGATAGAAACTGAAAAAATAAATTCAATTTAAATACTATACTATGAAAATTATATTTTATTTTGCACAATTATTAACATACCAATGAGTATACACTAGTAACCATTGCTCCTCTTTGTATGTCAAGTACAAAGGCATTTGTTAGCAGTCTCTTTTGATACCAAGGTATCTTTACACTTTTAACAGATCTAGACGACCTGAGATTTGCACTGCTGCGAGTGGTAACATGTGAGTATACAGAAGGAGTGCCCATACTGGGCGACTTTTTACCGTAATTCATGTTTACAGTTGTAAGCCTGTAAAAAATATATTTTCATTAAAATTATAAACACTTATAATTAAAAAAATATAAATTTATTAAATACTTGTATACAAGTATTAACCTTAATTTATATGCACATTTATTAACCTATTTACAATTAATGCGAAAACTCAAGCCTTGTATATTATTATTATTTTTAATTAAAGCATAAATCATGAATCATTAAAATAATATTAATTTTAGTATAGCAATTAATGCATTCCACTCAGCTGATTAGCAAATTAATCAAAACATTAACCCATTCTTTTGTTTACAAAATGATACAGTTTTCCAAAACAATCACAATGCATATAAAAAAAAGACAAATGTCTCAATATCAACAATAAGTACATAAATACACTCGTTTCACGTACAAAAAAAAAAAAAAAAACAATCGTGTTATTAATGAAGCAAGTGCGATAGCTTGTAATGTGTCATACTGGCAACACCCAAAACCGCGCCTATTACATGCACACAAGTGCAGGTATACAACAATGGCACTAAAACACCAGGTGCATTATCACACTCGACACTTTATCACCCGCGAAAAAAAAATACAAAGTTAACTTCCAGGTACACAAAAGGTAAATAGTTTGAAAACATCATAATCCTCACCTAAAAAACGTTCATTTATGTATTAGCGTCTCGCGAGACACACCTTCACACCTATGCAACGACGTCTTCTCCGCGAGTCGCGTTTCACTTGAACACAAACTATACACTCCACAAAGATCCACTGCCCCACATTCACTAGTAGTTCAAGTAGTCCACCGCAAGTGGCGCAGCGAACGTAATCAAAAAATTACACCTGTTTATTTATCTTCTACTCGCGCTTAAATCTATGACCAAAATAAAAAAAGCATTAATCCGATTATCCGTCCATTCAGAGCTGACAACGTGGACGCGCCGCGCTTTCGTAAACACATGGAACGTAAAGTGTACACGGTGGCATCTTCAAAAGCAGCGGTAGCGGTTAATAGACCGACTACATAAGCATCTACTCCTAAATTCCACCATCAGTTGTGTATATAGTTTGGCTAATCGACTGTTTAGAGCGAGTCAGTTTGGATACTCCACAAATTGGAGAGGATCATCGCAGCAGGATGTCACATCCAGGCGTGGCAAAGTTAGTTTTCTGCGCAGCCGGTATATTTGTCTGCTACTTTTATTATGCCATCCTCCAGGAGAAGGTCACCAGGGGAAAATATGTGGATGGTGATAAGACTGAGAAGTTTGCGTACATGTTTGCACTGGTGTTCGTTCAATGTGTGGTCAACTGTTTGTTCGCCAAGCTACTACTTGTTACGGTGATGAAGCAGGGTGAAGACACTACGAAGAAGATTTATTATGTTACTGCTGCAGTCACTTATCTTCTTGCCATGGTCTGCAGTAATATGGCATTACAATTTATCAATTATCCTACTCAAGTTGTTGGTAAAGCTGGCAAACCCATTCCTGTTATGATACTAGGAGTACTACTTGGTGGAAAGGTTAGTGTTTATTTATTGATAACGCTTTGTGGTAGTTTTGCCTTTTTGTTTATGTTTAATTATTTACTATCGTTTATTTATGTAGTTAACAAAGTTATTAAAACTCTTTCATGCTTATCTATTAATCAACTTTGAAAGCTTACTATTACTATCATTTATTAATTATTTATTAAACTTACTTCAATTTATTGATTTTTATATGAATACAATTCTTTGCAATAAAGTTGAGTATAGACTTAATTTGAATCTTTTTTTATACATTGGATCAATCAACATCCTAAATTAGTGTCTCATATTTAATTGGAACAATTAATATTTCAATTTATGTGCTCATACTCAAATTTTATACTTATGTTACATCCTTACAGTTTTAAAATTGTTATAAAGCTAATGAAAGATTCTTGGTTTTTTTATGAATAAGTATACATTTATATTATTATTTTTATTTTAATTTAAGCATGTATTTTATTTTTAAAAATTGTCAGTAATAGATATATACATTTTTAATATTACAGGTGTATCCATTGAAAAAGTATTGCTTCGTCACCCTTATTGTTACGGGTGTAGTATTATTCATGTACAAAGACAATGTTTCCACAAAGAAAATAGAAGGTGAAACCTTTGGTCAGTTCCTACTATTACTCTCATTAACTATGGATGGATTGATAAGCGCAGTACAAGACAAAATGCGAGCAGAGCACAAAACAAAATCTGGTCACATGATGTTCAACATGAACGTTTGGTCAGTTGTGTTCGCCGGCGCAGTAATACTGTTGACTGGAGAACTGATCAGCTTCCTCGGTTTCCTGCAACGTCACCCTTCTGCGATCCAGCATATTCTCATGCTTGCTGTCTGCGGAGCCCTTGGCCAGTACTTCATCTTCCTCACTGTCTCGGAATTCGGTCCACTCACCTGTTCGATTGTCACGACGACGCGCAAGTGCTTCACTGTCATCGCATCGGTACTCTTCTTTGGCAACACTTTACTGCCGAGACAGTGGCTTGCCGCAATGCTCGTCTTCTTCGGACTCTTCCTCGATGCGTTTTACAGCAAGAATAGAAATGTAAAAAAAGATTTAGCCAAGTGAGTTTAGCTCTTTTTGTCAATTATTGAGAAAGGTTGAGCTTACAGCTCTGCAGCTATAAGTCGACGATACTCCAATACGTCACGATCCTAAGCCTTTTGCCTGGACTTGATGTTGGCTCCATCGCGACAATTGATGCACTAATGCTCATACCATTTTCTATAGCACAAATATTTATTTAATAAAAATTGAGGATTTTTTTTCTTCAACTTTTTTATGAATAGTTTAAATTTTTACACTTTGCTCTTTTGAGATGGTATTTGAAGTGAGGATTTATATTCTTATATTGTTATGCAACAGATGGAGTTAGAAATTGTAATAGAAAAATTGTATAAATAGAATTATATGTATATGATGAATGTATGATCCTAGAGATTTTGTGTTGTATAGAAACTGAAACTTTTCTAGACTGTAAATATCAGTTTTTAAAACCTTATTATTTACATTTTTTCCACAGCATATTTTAAATAATATTTTATACTTTTGTCAAAGTAGTGCAATATATTTATTCAAAAATAAATAATGTATTAAAAAATGTATGACAATTTTAAAACATTTTATTTCTAAAAAAGTATACATCAATATATTTTGAGAAGCAAATAAAATTTTAAAAAACCTTATCTTTAAAAACAATATTTTTCAAATTTAAATACCTGCTTGTATCAATAAGTTTTATTTTTAAAATAATCATATTTTTATTTTCTTTTTCAAAATTATGAATATAATTTTCATAATAAGTTGATCAATTTTACATATTATTTTTATTAACTTTTTTTCAAACCTATAATTTTACCACATTCTTTTTACTTTGATTGTCAAAAAATATTTGACAAATCGTTTGTTCAATAATTTGAAAGAAAATTAAAAATTGGTGGTATTTTTGTCAATGACAAGACAATATTTTTCCAAAAAATGTTTCATTAGTTTACAGGTGCGGTGTCGATGAATCACAATCGCATCATACCTACCTATATTTTAAAAACCATTTCTTTTTTTAATTTTGTAAATTTCATTTTTAAAATCAACGTAAACATTCAATATATTTAAACAAACTTTGTTAAAATATCGCGAATGAAGCGACATAAAGGTATTTAATTATTTCTTGAGATTATATTTCATTACTTAAGTTACATTATTAATTTAATTATTTATAAATTAATTAAATCATTATCATTTAATCTAATTGAACATTTCAAAAGTTAATTTTTTTAGTTGTTTTTTTAAAATATTACCAACTACTTAATTAAATTCATCATAATTAAAGTTCGATAACGTTTGATAGGTACGTGATATTACATTAAATTTACGATTACAAGATTTTCACACAGCACTTTTTATAACATTACTGCTAAGTGAATTTTATCACTTTTTCAATTGAAAAATAATTTATAACCAATCATTATCGTTTATTAAAATTTTGATTAAATCTCAAGTAGATCTTGAATGATACAAAAATTTTTCAAATCAGATAATATAATAATTCAGATTAAGATACAATTTCTCAAGCATTTAAAGTGGATTTTTTTTTTTAATTTCACGTAAAATATCAATAAATTTCCAGACATGTTTTATAGAACGTCTTTATAAAGCCTCGAAGGATCTTAATTCCGTTTGTTTACATCTCTAAAAAAACTCCCGTTTTTCATTATTATGCATGAGCAATTTATTAATTGTATTTTTCACAAAGCCTTACAAAGAGAGGGAATAGGTAATTTCATTCATCCGATTGATAATTACGTTATATCTGCATGATTCAAGATTTTCATTAATAAATACAATAAAAATAAAAGAAAAAAAAAAACAACGTAGACACACATGAACAGCTTATAAGTATACCATGTAAATATTAAAGTTAAGTAGTTTTTTGTGCTCGCGTCTTTGAAATATCGATTGAATGAAACACACCTGGCGCTCGATTAATTTTAGCTTGAATAGATACTTGAATGTCATTAATTGCGATGCATTAATATTATGTTACGACAAAAAAAAAAAAAATGCTTAGAAGTTTATAAATTCGTTCGATCATTTGCTAAATTTTCCCACGCTGCTAGTTTCGAACTAGGAAGTAGAGCTTTTTGTTTTTAAATTATTGTCATTAAAATAGGTCGATAAGCATAAATTGCATTCGATTATTTTAAATTTTAGAATGACGAGTTATTATTATTTTTATTATTATATTGAATTATTAAAAGGTTGCTTATTTTATTTTACAATAAAAACAATTTAAATCTCGCTGAATTACCGTTACACGAGCTTTATAAAAAAAAAGAATATATAATTATGATAAATGATATGTATACGATGAAGTTTATAGTGTTGGTGTTTTTATTTATCGAAGCTATAGTTAAATAGCTCTCGATCAAAGCATTATTATACAAACGATGAAAAATAAGATACTTTTGAGTAGTAATAACGAGCTTAGGATTGAATTGAAATTACATTAAATAAAAAAAAAAAAAAAAATTATCAATTCATTGGATTGCTTTGTTTACGTGGAAAAATGCTGATTACGTTAATTCTCAAGAATATTGGCATAATTTTATATATTTAATCATGATAATTTAACTTTGTCTTTTATGCGTTTTATTGCGAGTATAGGTACTTTAAATTGTGATTGACATAAAATTTTAATATAAGCTATCGTAAATTGACGTATTTTCTTTCTTTTCTTTTTTATTCTGACAATTGATAAAAATCTGTCGCAAAATGTTATTTTCTCTCTTTTTTTTTTACAATCTGCAATAATACTTGACATTTTTCAAGATTGTCAATTTAATTCTTTTTTTATTTTCATACATTTGATGAAGTTATAAAAATTATATCTTCATTTAAAACCTGTTCTGTATAAAATAAATTTCTAGTCAACTACATCTCTTTTACCAAAAAAAAAAAAAATTAGCTAACTAATCAATCAAGCTAAATGCATCCCAAGTCTTCCTTCTAATCACCTGTCGTAAAAATAATTCCAGCCAGTCTCAACTATAACATCAATGATCTCCACAGTACTAGACAATAAAAAAAAAGAAGAAGAAGGAGGAGAGGATTATCAATTTTATCAGTAGAAAATGTCAATCTATCGTCTTTGTCTAAACTTAACTCTCGATATCAAAGAAGCACACGCATGTATATATATAAAATACGGAGGACAAGCTCTTCCGTACAACGTCTATAGATTAGCACAAAGCTCTCTTTAAAAAAGAAAAAAAAAAAAAAACAAGAAAAAAACAGCCGGCATATAGTCGGTAACAGGTAGGGGAGCAGGTGAGTAGGTTTATGTCGGAGGGGGGTATCTATACTATATGAGATATTCTCAGCAGCAGTCGCGCAGCGAACGTAGAGTCGCGCGCCTCGCGCTCTTCTCTTTTTCTCTCTCTCTCTCTCTCTCTCTCTCTCTCTAAGCCTTAGTTAATAAAGTACACCTGTCGATATGACGATTTTATATTATAATATATCGTTGATATAATGACACTAAGTTAAATTAATTTAAACGTGTTATTTTTTTTCTTTTTTGTACATTCAATTGTTTATATGTGTAAAAATACATAGTGAGTGTGTGACAATCTATTTTAATTTTTTTTTTTTGTATTTGTTTAAATTAGTGAGCAGGAGCTCGGGCCGGCCCGGGCTGCGATGGATCCGCGCTGCTCGCCGGCCCGTACGAGTCTTACTTTACTTTTATTACTCGTTTTGATTTCTGGTGTTTTTGTGAATTTTGTGCCAAGAGCTACGGCGCATACCTTAGATGCAAAAGATGGTAAGCTGGATGAATTTTTTTTTTTTTTTTAGTGTTATAGATGTCGGTGATCTTTGATGTTGATGACCGTATATATCTATACAGTAAACGGATGAACAGTGATTAGATATAAGCGAGGGCCAGATAGATATTGATATAGTTTGGGTTTTTCCTTTTTGTTTTTTTCGTATAAAATTCGATTTTATAACGTGGATTGTGTATTTTGTGCTGCGATATATTGTTTTAGTTAATTGCGGTCGTGCAGTGTGAAACGATGATTAAACGATGTTAGTTTGTTTATCGCAAATTCGAAGAATTTTTTTTTTTTAATTATCTTAGATTAGAAAAAAAATTATTTAGATTTACAAAAATTTAATGAAATACGAATTAATTAAAATAAATATTAGTTAGGAATGGTTTGATTTTTTTTATGTAAGATATAATTAATTAAATTTTAAGCAAACATCGCGAATTTACTGGTAAATTTAAATTATCATCAATATTAATATTCATTTTTGCGAAATTAGAATTTTTTTACATGATATCGAAATAACGATTTTTTTTTTTTTACTTTATCAGTTTATGATTATATTTTTAGTGTAATGCTCAACGATAGTAATCGAATCCGTTATCGCTTCATTACGTATTCTTATAATTAATAATAAAAAAAAAAAATTTATCTATTTTCTTACCTGATAAAATAAAAACTTGAGTGTATGGGTATTACATAAGGTGTAATTAACTATATTTATTATAAATATTATGAATTCTTACAAAAAAAAAAAATAATAATTAGTGTTTTTATATTAAATTATACAACTCCTATTTTATATAATACAAAGAAGTACCTACATATAAACAAACAATTTCTATAAAGATAGTATGTGTATAGTAATACCTTTAAATTACTAACATAGAAAAAAAAGGAATTAACAAAGTTGTAATTGAAAAAAAAAAGTATTATTACAAAATAAAAGTTATAATAACAGATTGTCGTCGATCCTGAAGTGCGTAACTCGTGAATCAGCATCAAAGACAAAAACAAATAAAGTATGAATGAAAACACACAAATAAATAAGTATCAGTACGTTTATCTGCAAAAAAAAAGAATTAAATAAAAGAGAAAAAAAATCAATTACGATATGATTGAAATTCATGCCATAGTTTATTTACCTGCGCAAACATGCAATAACTTTGATTATAATTAACTATACATAATACGTCACGTCGAATTCATTCCAAACTTAAAGTTTGCATACGCATCAATAATACATAATTTCATTATAATCGAAACCACAAAAATAACAAAAAATCAAACCGGGAAATTCCGGTTAACATACCTACCCACAAGTAAACATAAGAAATCTCATGTGTCAATGATTTTTTTTTTTTTTTTTTTTTTTGTTATTAGCATCTCGTCATTTATCATCATCTTTTCATACATACCTAAATATTACCAAATATATATAATTTTTAAAACTTTTAATCGTGTGAATGGTCGCATTTTATATCGATAAACATGATCGCACATACCTTCGTGACCGGGTATAATAATCTTATATCCAATCGTAGACTAACATTTCTTATCAATGTATATAAAAAAACACGCGGTTTGTGTGGGTATAGTAGTTCCGAGATGATGATGAGAAAGAGAGAAACTTACACAGTATACATATATAAGTGATTCATATATGTATATATTGCTACCAAGAGCATATTACTTTGTATGTATGACATTGACCGATTTGTTATTTTTTTTTTGTTCTTTAAAGTTACAAAGACTCATCAGTAAGACGCATTATTACGGCATATAATAATATATATGTATGATGATAATGATGATGATGACATATTAAAAGTTTTGAACGATAACTCATCATCACACACGATTAAATCAATATTTATAATGGGACATTAAATTCGATAATCGGCATATGTATAACATATAAACGAATCATCATTATTTACATAAAAATTAAGAACAAATCTATGTATTTTTTTTTCATTCACAGACGCAGATAACTCATCATTCCCAAATTATCCATCATTACAATCCGAAAAATTCAACAACGTAAATTGTTCGCCACACTCGATCGAAGATTTCCCTTCTGATCCATTTACAATAGAACAACGTCGTCGTGGTGCAGCATTACTACACGTACTCGTTGGTCTTTATTGTTTCCTACTCACAGCTTACGTTTGCAACGATTATTTGCTACCAGCACTTGATTGTATATGTGCGGATTTAAGAATAAGTACCGATGTTGCTGGAGCTACATTTTTGGCAACTGCTAGTTGCTTTCCTGAATTGTTTGTTAATGTTGTTGGTACTTTTTTAACCGAATCTGATCTTGGTATTGGTACTGTTGTTGGTGGTGCTGTTTTTAATACATTTGCAACACCTGCCGTTGGTGCACTTTTTGCTGCTAAGGTGATTATTATTATTATTGTTTTTTTTATAATTAATTGTTTTGGATTCGCGTTATTGTTATTTGTTCCTTTTTGAAATTCAAATTGATCTTTTTCTTTTTAATGAATAGAAAAAATTGTTGGATAGTAAATATAATTATTTAAATTTAAAAAACAACAAATATATTGTTGAACATTTTTGTAATTGATAAGACTGTGTGTATTGACGTTAATTGTTTGCACGATAATAGTTAAAACGACTTATTAGTCTTGTTAAAGTTCAAATTAAAGTAATTTGTAAACGACGAGGGTCTATTTCAATTCTGCAAAACATTTTTTAGATTTTTTTTTTCCTTTTATAACAAAATTTCCTCGTTTAACTTATTATTTTATTTTTTAATTATCCTTACTCCTCGAGAGACTAAAAATTTAATTCATTTCAACCTTCTTAAATTAAATTTACTTACACAATTCGCTAATATCTTTAACTTAACTTATTAAAAAAAACAAAAAAATATGTTTAATTATACTCATCAGGGCATCCAGCTAAAATGGCAGATACTATCAAGGGATTGCGTGATATATTCACTTTCGGTTGGTGTTCTCGTGTTTGTCATGTGGGACGGCTACGTGACGGCTACCGAATCAGTAGTACTACTAGTTTTATTCTTCAGCTACTTCAGCCTACTTTTCGTCAACGATCGAATTGCTCGGTTATTCAGACGTATCTTTATGGGTGTAGAGGTCAAACCGGCTGAAAATGAAGCTAAAACAGGTAAATATTATGCTGGAGTTATTTTGTTATTCGTTTGATATAATTTTATTTAATTGATGTTATGTGGGAGGATTCATGAGTGTCTTATTTTTTTGAGGGGGATGTTTTAATTTTAATGAGTATTAGAATTAGAGGGGTGTAAATAGTCGTGGCTGAAGGACATGAAATTTAATTACCTGTCTTTTTGTGAACTTTACATGCTACGATTAGTGCTTATCGCTTTGTTAATTAACGTCGCGTATTAAATTTATCAATGAAAATTCCATGAAAAAAAAATAATAATTAAATATCTTAATTAATTACCAATATATAAATTATTTCATTTTTACAAAATTTCTTTCAAAAGAATTAAATAACTCATTAAAAAAATAAATGTTTATTTTTATTTATAGAAGCGGTAAAACATGAAAACTACACGATGCCATTTGGTACCTACAAGCCATACTTTCACGGCGAACTGGTAGCCGAGTATCGCAATAGTCTGAGTAAATTGAAAGCTCAATCAAATGGCGAAGCTGGTGTTAGTCGTTCACCTGCACTTGAAGTATACGAGGAACCAGGTAAAAAAAAAATTTTAACTGCATAAACAGGAAAATTTATTTTTAAAATTAAAAAAAAGTTCAATAAATAAATACATACATTACGTATACTTGAAGTCGTTCAAATTGAAATGTTTTGATAATTTGCTGGATATGCATGCCGGTTATGCATAAACTTTTTAATTAGCCATCGATTTCATAACTTTCTTAGCAAAGTGAAATTTAAATTATCCAAGTTAAAGATAATATCTAAATTCAAGTAATATCTAAATTCAAGTAATATAAAATATCAAATATATGAAAAAAAAAAAAAAAATGAAAACCAGTTATGATTCCCATTGATGATTACAGAATCGATATTTGCATGGCCATCTAAAAGCAGTGCATTAGAAAAATTATGGTTCGTATTTACCTGGCCACTAAAGTTCACATTAATGTTAACGATACCAGACATTCGTTACAAAAGATTACGTCGTCTTTATCCATTGACATTTTTAATGTGCGTCATATGGATAGCAATATCGTCTTATCTTGTATCCTGGATGACAACAGTTGTTGGTGATACAATTGGAATACCCGATTCGGTTATGGGCATTACTTTTCTCTCGGCTGGTGGTAATCTACCAGAAATGGTATCGATCGTCATTTTGTCGCATCAAGGTGAGTACCTTCTTCTTTTACTTTTTTTGTATTGATGATCGAGTGGTGAAAGGATAGTATTGGTAGACGATGTGTACGATAAGAAAAACACACCTGTTTGCTAGGTTTTTTTATATGATTTCTTTGTAGTTGGTCTTTTTATTTTTGTAGAATTTTTATGGGGAATCACCAGACTGCATTGTAATGTTTACTTATCTTATCGAAAATGACAAAATTGGCAAAATAGATCTTTTTTTTTTTTTAAACCACACCTGTTTTTTTTTAATTTTTTTTTTTCTTTTGTATTTTCTGGGAAATATTTACTTTTCGCATTTACTAAGGAATGCAGTTAAAGAATTTATTTTTTTATTTTTAAATAAATGCTTTATCTAAAGTGTTTTGACAAGTGAAAGAATTGCAAGAAAAGTATTATACGCTTTATCGATAGCGGCAGTTTCTTTTTTTGTCTTTTTTTTATTATTATGTATTATTATTGATTGTTAAAGTGCTTTTTCAATTTGACAAGTTAAAGAAAATATTGAAACAATGAAAAATAAAATTTATTATTTTTTTTTTTACTTTTATTTTTATCAGTTTTCGTTCGATACCGGAAGGAATGTCCACTTATCCTTGTACAAGTAATAATTATATCCATGCTTAGATAAAACATTGTTTCATGTCATTAGTATGCACAAAGTCAATTTTTATTATCAAATAATAATTTTAATATTTTATTTTCAATCGTAATAATAAATAATAAAATTTACTATAAATTCAAAGATTACGTTAATAAACGTTAATTAAAATAAAATAATTCTGCAAAAGTTAGTTGGATAATATAATTGATAGTCTCAAAGTTTTATAATATGTAAATATTGGCACAAAGCATTCCATCTGCCTAACACATCATCAATTTATTTTGCATATATCTATACACATCCTATATATCTCTATATATTTTTCTCACTCTCTGTGAAACACTTGACAAAATTAATGAGACATCGCATATTTATATCAGCGATCCCAAGAGGAATTAATATCTCAAAAAAAAAAAAAAAAAAATATTATCTGTGTGTATACCGAGCCCACGGGAATTGAAATAGAGAGAGAGAGAGAGAGGCGCGTCTTTGTCTCTATATTATATGCTTGCTCGTTTACTCTGTGCAATGAATCTTTCATACACGATTAGATCTGCTCTTTTTAGCATATATATCTAGGTATATATACACGGAATACACACACACAGACATAAACATCCGTTTAAAAGAAAAAAAAGTTAATTTAAGAGTAGACTAGAAATGGGTGTAATTAAAAGAAGAAAAATATATTAGCTACCTACTAATAAAAAAAAAAAATAAATATTTCGTTTTGTTATTAATTGATTACAGGCCAGGGTGATATGGCAATGAGTAATACCATTGGTGCAAATACCCTTGATATCCTGCTGTGTCTCGGTCTACCCTGGGCAATAAAATCATTTACGAGCGGTAAGGACGTAGTGATAGTGTCAGGTGCCTTGGTTTACAGTAATCTATCGATCATCGTATGTGTCCTCGGTTTTTACGCAGTCACAGCATTATATGGTTTTGTCTTGAACAAGAAGGTTGCCATTGCTTGTTTATTGATGTATGCTGTCTTCCTTATTGGTGCTGTTATGATGGAGCTTAATGTATTCTTTTTTGTTAATCCACCGCCTTGTTGATGAAATTTTTTTTTTTTTTTTTGGGATTAATATTTTATTAAATTTGGATAATGATAATTATCATGATTATGATGAATTTTAAATATATGCAGTGACAATCGCTTGTAATCGAATATGTATATGTTTATACGGTGATTGTCGAATTGATATACCACTCTGGCAATTATATATGTCACTGATAATTCGATTAAACGTATAATATACGTGTGCGAAGGTCACTATAAATATATAAGTATCGATGTTTACTACAAACGATTGAAGAAGAAGAAGAAAAAAACACATACAAACACAGCACAAAGAATAATGTGATTCGTTAGTCTGGAAAGAAGAAGAAGAAGAAGAAAAAAAAAACAATAATTATTATTCAACTAAATTGTTCAGATCGCGCGAGTGTGTATCGATTTTCTATATATACCATACCGATCATAATATTAAATGACAAACAATAAATCGCGATCTTTCGACTGCCTACTAAATATATAAAAAAAAATAAAAAAGTGGATAAAAATAATAATAAAAAGAAAAGAGAAGAGATTGAGAAGCGCCAGTATAATATTGATATAGGTATATAGAGAGGAGAGAGTGTATGCATGCATATAATAAGCTCTCGATAAATCGGATAGATATATATACGCAGGCATTACACGCGATATTTCACTGACGCTTTCCGATTCGTGGAATCAAAGTCGCGAGATGACTCGACACTGGTGAGGTAGTAGGTATATATGAATATACACGTGGTTGTATATTATACGTACTGCGGTGGAGAACTTGTAAAGAGAAAGGACGATCGGAGCTCCAGTCTCAACATAACAGTATATATACTTAATCACGTATATTGATAAGGCGTATGTGTATTTACAACGCTGCCAAAGACACACACACACAAACACACATACAATATAGTATTATGTGTATATGTATAAGCGAGATAAGCCGCGAGTAGCTTTACGGAATTTTATGTTTAAGCAGTTTATAACGATATATGTATTTTTTTTTTTTTTTGTAAATATATTTACCTATACATGTAAAAGAAATATAATTTTTTTTTTTCATTTTTATTAATAATTCATTTATTTTTAATTTTTTAAAAGCGTAATTTATATGAATTTGTACAAGAATGTGTGCGAAAGATATATATTCTTTACGTATATTAACTAGGTATATATATTGTTGTAGGTGTGTAAGAAAAAGAGAGAGCCTGATGTATAAATTAAGTGTAAAAAAAAAAATATACATACACATACATAAATTTGTATTGTAATACTAATAAATTAAATTTTATTTAAATAAGCGAGAGTTGTCGTCCTTATTACCCATAATTGCTCCAGTCTATCAAGTTTTACACCATAGTCAATTATTGAGTCATCGTATTGGAATCTGAAAAATGTAGTTAGTCCTTGATGTGTGTTACCACCAGTAAATGAGGTTTGTATAAAAGTTAACTTAATATGGTATTATTGTATATGTGAAGGTAAATATAAATAAAAACACAATATTCATTTTGTTTAAATTTTTTTTTTTTTCATTTACTTTTTTTTACTTATTGTTACTCCATTTCTCCGTCATCGTCTTCTGAAGCTTTTATTGATAATAAAAAGGCGTCACTTTATTTTTTTTTTACTCAACGCCTTTTCTCGTGTAACAATGTAAAAACAATTTTTTTTTATATTTTATATATATTATTTCGTATCTCGTTATAATTTCGAAGAGAGCGCTTAAAAGATCACGAACTACTTTTATTTGACTGTTAATTTTTTTTTTTTTTGCTTTTTCTTTTTTAAATTTATTTTTTATTTTTACCTTTTTTTTTTTTAAATCTTGCTTTTATTTGGCAAAAAATCGAGCGTTCGGATATAGACGTGTGTGTATGTCTGGCTATTTATGTTTTTTTCGTGAGCCATTCTAAAACAATCTGTCTCAGGAACGTATTACTCGTTTTTTTTTTTTTTTTTATTACTTTTAACAAAGTATCGCTCGCTTTTTTTTTAATAGCACTATCATCAATCGACGTGTCTACAAAAATCTTTTTTTTTATGAATTAAATTTTACGTGTGAGTGAATTTAATGTTATATGTATATGTATAAAGTGTTTGAAATGTGTATTTTATAGCTCGTGCTCTTTTTTTTTAGCGTTACAAATAACATTAAAACTCGCTCAAGTTCAACCTCATCTTTTTTTTCAATATTCAAATTCACACTCGCTCTTTCTTTCTCTCATTGTGTCTTTATTTTTTTTTTTAACATTCAATCGGTTGCGATAAAAATTCACGAAGGGAAGATTCAGATGTGCGATTTACATGTGTCTCTCGGTAAAAAAAGTATTTTTCCATCATTGGCATTATATCTGTCCTTTCAGTTAATAACATCGTTTTAAGTAAGATGGTTTTTTTACGCACTCACTTCATCATCGGTATGTATATAACGAGCTTACATATATAACTTTTATTAAATTTCTCTCTTTCTCTTTTTTTTTTATAATATTTAATCCATACGAATTTTCGATTTACATATTATATTTTTCTCAGCTTAAATACGCTTTTCTTGGCCTTTTTTTTTACTGATATGCTCCAAATACTCGAGTCTTACACTGAATCTTCACATCTTTTTCCTTAACATTTTATTAACACGAAATATATAATTGACAAATACATAGAAGACATAATCAGTGATTGAAATTTTTTAATCCGATAAGACAATATTAAGGAAGATCTGAAGTTTTTTAAAATACATAATAATAACAACAACAAAAATCAGTCAGAATAATAAAAAATGTGACGAGGAAGTATATTTATACAGTCAAGGAAAAAAGACGTTTGAATTCAGAGTAGGCCGATTAAATCTTAAAATCCATTTCTCGTTTACCGCTCTCTATCGCTTTTTGTACTCTTCCTTTATATATTTTTTTTTGTTCTCTCTTTTAATAATCCTTACATGTTACAAAAATTGTTAAGTCAAGAGCAATTAAGAGTAGCGTCGATAAAAGAACGTGCGACACAATCGAAACTGCCGCTCTTTCTCATAATTACATTTCGCTGTAATCTATTTATTCTTATCATATATTGTATGAACTCTGTTTTTTTTCTCATATTCTCCTCTCGCGTTTAGCTGCAAATTTTAATCGGCCTCTATGTCAATCCTCCGCAGTATCAAATTAATACCACCACTTTGTATATTATATCCATAGGCAATCACGACGCTTTAGTTAATACACAAATGGACTCGTTAATACGACTGATGTATTTCGCTCATCTCGATTTATAACGCTATATTTCATAATTTGTTATTTATAATTTTTTTACTTCATTTATTTTTATAATTATTATTATTTTTTTTAAATTCTTTTACGTTTTTATTTGTAATTTATTAATTTTAATTAGCCTACGATTTTATCGTTTGTTTTATATTCATGCGATTAATATTTCGGCGAGTGCCCTCATTTTAAACGCATTTTTTTTTTTTTTAATTTATATTATATTATTCTCGATTATATAATTGAGCTGAAGTTTTTTTTCGGAAGGATTTAATCGTACAAGGTGATCTGGCCGAAATATATTATTATCTCGATGCTAAAAATCGACGCGTCACTACCAAGAGAGTTGTGGAAATGCACTTTTTTTTTTACATATCATTGTAATCGATTTATTTGAAAACTTAAAAAAAAAAAAAATAGGAATTTAAGGACCAATGCTCTTTTTTACGTCCATTATTTTGAAAACATTATTTTTTATTCAATATTTATCTAACTATATATTACGAGAATTTACCATCGCTCGTCATTTACTCCCAGTTTATTCTGTTGTATTAATCTTACGGTAATTTACGATTATTTATTGTATTTTTATTTTTTTTTTTTTATTATTGAAAAAATCCCTACTGCGCATTTAAATGTGTGTGAGTGTTTTTGTCCTAGCATTTACGCTTCCGATCTCGTCGATATAATCCTATCTACTCGTTATATTATATGCAATCCTAAATATTACTCATGAAAAAAGTTTTATCGAAAATGTCATATTTTAGTATATATATTTATATATGTATATCATGTATATATTTATATAGAAGAAGAAAATGTGAAAAAAGCGCCTCTCGCGTATTTCAAAAGGCCTCTCGACTTGAGTACTTATGTATAAACAAAAATCCCTTTATCCGAAAAAAAAACTTCAGCTCTTACAAAATCCAGAGAATAATTATAAAGTCGGACGATTGTGTGAGTGTGTATCTGTCTCTGTGTGTATATATCGACTTGTCGAGTCGTAGGAAGAATATCGCGCTTCATTATTTTTATAATCCGCGCCTTTCGATGTCCGTGTCTTTTTTTTTCTTCAACTTATATCCTGCAAGTTCTATACACGTATAGAGCTTACTTCCGTTTGTTCGCCTATTATTATTAGTATTATTGTTATTATTATGCGTAAAAATCTAATAAGGCTGAAAGCTTATCAGCGATCGAGATTACAAACTATACTACGAACCCGCGTAGAATTAATATATATAACTAGGTATATCATACATTATTATTATTATTTCATCGACGAAATTATAATCGTCGGTAGTTGTTGTCCCTTCCGTCGTTTTTTTTTTTTTTTAATGACGTGAATGTGCTTTGATTGATATGCAAGATCGTCAATCGATTGACGTTGCATATCGGGTTAGCCGATCGTTTTGTGAACCGGGATGCAAAATATTTTTATTAATTTTTTTTCCCTTATTATTTATTTATTTTTTTTGATTGATGGCTAAAAGTGGTCATTGCAAATGATAAGATAATTTTGCTGATTGATTCCATGATTATATCTATAGGAGTTATAATCGAATTTACACAGTAGCAGTGTTTTCCTTTTTCGTTTTGGAATACCGGTTTACTCCGAATGATTTAATTAATGAGTTTACCATGATTACGATCGATAAATAATTAAATTCTTATGAAATTTTAATTTTTAAAATTGATTTCTTAAATGATAAGCTAATGAAAAGTTTACCTGATTGTGATGTAATCGATTATAAGTTTATCGATAGCGATAAATTGAAGAGTAGGATATAAGAAAAATTATAATTTAAAAAAAAAATTTATTTCACGTGTTACTGATATATTTATTTTTACTAAATATTAATTAGTATACTTAATTCAATATTTCAAAATCGAAAAATAAAAATCTATAAAAGATATTTGCCAAGACGAAATGCAGTCAATTTACGTGATAATAAAACGTAAATCCACCAGAGCATATAATGCAGGCTTACGATAAATGTATTAGACATCAGACAAATTTACAGTATTATCTTAATCCTTTATCAACGTTTCCTCGACCCACATAGATATGGTCTCAAAGTTTCTAACACCAGAAACAAAAAAAAAAAAAAAATAAATAAAATAAAACCAAGTCAGGACTTTATAACGCACCAGTTCAACAAACGATCGGCTATTTCTACAAAAGCACTAACGATTATTTTCGTATGAAACACTTTACGCACTCGATCTTATACGAATCGCTTCTTAAAATTTATACTTAACAACTTACATCTGTATTTATTGTAGTAGGATCGGATATCGTAAGCAGTATTTTATTTTATATATATATTTATAATGAATCAGTCGCGATTTCTTTTTCATTATATATTACACTATATAAAAGTTTATCATTTATATATCAAGAGAACGATTTTCTCTCTGTTTATATTTAACAATTTTTTATTTTTTATTTTTATTCTCTTATGCTTTTCGTTCAATTTACCCGTCTGCTTTACTGCTTTTATATCTATATTTATATATAATTGAATAAAAAGTTTATAATCGACTTTTATTATAATAATATATACTGCGCGTATGTCTTTATTATGTAGCAAATTTAATTAAACTATTATTATTTTTTTTTAAATCTCATTTATCTATATATATCGTCGTGCAGCCTATGTAGTTGTCGAGATTCAAATTGAAAATTTAATTTATGAATAAGTAGACTAGATTCTTTAAATATTATTATGAGTAAATGTGACTTATAAGTCAAAATGATGATTATCCAATGAATTACAATTGAATTGTAAGATACGATCTTTGCTGACTATTATTTGCTGGAATACTTGTAATGTTCGGATCAAATAAATTCCCATCTCAACTATCGTGTGACTATATATATGTAGTAGTAAGTACCCCCCACTTGGATAAAGAGAGCCATTTCAAATGAATTCTCAGCAACTTCGGACACAACCATTATCATAAACCATTTCCAAGAGTTTTATTACAATCTACACTTTGAATGGAGCTTTTCTTCCTTTTTGTAAATTGGTTTGTGCTCAAAAGCGAACTTGAGAGAAGAAAATCAATTTTGATTTAGTGTTAATATAATCTAATGTCTGATTGTACGAATTAAGAGATTAATATTTTTTTTGCTTGCTTGGATTAATTGGATTTTATTATCTGTTTGTGTAAAAATTTTTTATGCTACTTTATACTTTGTTCTTTTTTTTTGTGGAAGAAATTACTAAAAATGTATTTGTTTATTACTCCTGTAATTAATCCATTAAAATTATTTAAAAAAAAAAAAATAAAAAGAAATTGATTCTGCAGATAAGCATTAAAGACTTGGATATCGAAACATCATTAATCTACAATAAAAATTTGTTAATATCATAAAATTTATATCTTGAATTCGATAATTGTTAAAACGCGATCGAGAGAGTACAAGTTTAAAAGTTATATTAAAATATAATATTTAATCTAATAAAAAGAGTTTTTCCTTTATTCAGTTTTTTTTTTTAACGTATTGTATAAAACGTTTTCTAAAGATTTCGTATCTTTTCTTGAATCTAGAGATAAAACGAGACTCTGGATAAATTACATTCACTTTTCAGAAATATGATTTTTTGACTTTTTAAATTTTTTCTAATGATAAAGACTTACGTGCCACGAGAAATATTTATTCTTTGATTTCTCTAGCGCGAGACTATTAGGTACTTTTTCACGCTTTCTTTATATTTCTTTTTTTTTCTACAATTTATATATAATTTATCGACATGAGCGACGCGTGATTAGATTGATTATTAGATTTAATAAGAGAAAAATTTTCAGTGAAAGACAGCATCTGATATTCTAAATTATCGAATTTAACTATATATATTTTTTTAAACTCTTGTTACAGGTTATTACTCCTCTGACAAAGTAACATTTCACCTTGGTCTCATCAATTTATTTGTATCGTATATTAATTATTTGATCGATTGCTTATTCGAGACTCGAGTAACTTTTATTAAACCTAATTAACAATATTTCTTTAAATTACTTATTTTTTGTTCTTTTTTTTTTTTAATGGTTAAAAAATTTAATATTTATTTTTATGTATACTCTAAATAATTTGATTGAGTATTGGAAAATTGTTGCAGCTGTGCAGACTTAATAAATTTATCGTAAAAAAGCTGAAGATATATAAATTTTATTAACTAATTGTCGCATGAAACTTGATTTTTTTTTTCAATACCAAATAATGCTATATGGCTTTTATTTAAGAATCATATTAAAAACTTATTTTAATATTTATTTGTAGTACTTTTTTTACTTTAAACAAAAAATTTTTTCGTAGAATAAAAAAATAAAATATATAAACGCATTTATCAATTAATTATTAATTTAAAAAATAATATTAAAAAAAATATAAAAAATATCTCTGATAAAATTTAATCAAAACACGTCAACGTAATGAATTTTTTTTTAATACGATTCTTTAGATACTTTTAAGATTTGATTAGCAGAAATTGCATTATTTGCATGACAAAACATTATTAATATCATTAATGGCAATTTGTTACGCAAATATCGATTAGTTATTATCGGTATTACAATTGTATTACAAGCGATTTCTGAAAAAAAAAATATCAATAACAAAATTTTTTTATCGTCATTCTTCTAACTTTGTATATAATTCTAATTAACGAACTTTTTTCAGCATGGATAAATATATAGGTACTTTCAAATAACGAAGCGTTATAATTATTAATTTTTTTCATCGATCATTACGAAAATCGATAAATCGTATAATACCTAAAAAACAAAAAATTAATTCATTCTCGACAAGGTACTTCATGAATACACGATATACACATATTTCGTTGTCGTCGCGCTATATCTCCGGACGCAGCGATATATTTATATATTCTTACTCTTTCCCCATAAATTGTGTCCCATTATTATTCATTAGGTATAAGTACGCAACCAACCTGAACGCAAAATTTTTTTTTTTTTTTAGTCAGAGTAAGGAAATAATATACTTGGTTCTCGGATCCGAATTCCATTACTCTAACCTCACATTACATTTTTCGTCCTTATTCGCACAATCACTTTTTGCTTAATTTTATTTATTAACTATATTTACATAAACACACATTTACATACGTGTGTTATAATTGTTCGTAAGATTTTTAAAACTTGAAAAAGCACGCACGTGCGTTCGCTTTAAATGCCGGTGAATAAAAAAAAAAGAAAAGAAATTAAGGTACTTATATAATAATAGCTGAGCGCGTGGCGCGCCCTTAGCTATTTGTAATAAGTGAAAAAAGACGAGAGCGCAGGATACGGTATACGGCAGTGGCCGATATCGTAAAAAGTACTTTTTGGCGCATTGCCATTATACTATTTAATTTATTATATATATATATATATATATATATTTATTCCGATGAGCTTTGTGCCATTATGCTCTATAGGCTTGAATTTTTAAAGTATTTTATTTGTGGTAGTGTGTAAAGCGCTCTTTGTATTGTTGTCGGATGTCCGTTTATTATTAGCGACTAAGATCTAATGATTTTCGGATGCGTCTAAAGTCTTATGTTTGTTTTGTATTGTAGCAGTAAAATAATTATATGTAAAAGTCGATTTTAAAAAAAAAAAAAAAAAATGTATGGAATGTCGTAAGTATTTGTAGTGTCAATGTAATGTAAGTGTCGTATCTGTTAAAATTAGCTTGTTGATTTCTGAATTTTTGTGTAATATAATTAAAATTAAATTATTAATCTTCTATTGCATCTGAATAAAAATATAATTATTTTGAAATCATAGAAAAATAAAACCAAATGTTATTAGTTGAGTATTTAAAATTTATAATTTTGTGTGTACTTTGACAATATAATATCGTACATATTGTACATAAAAATATCGTCACACATAAAAATTTAATTAAACACTGTTATCATTCATACATGAATTAATAGATGAATATACATATAAATATATTTTATAACGGAAATTCATTGAGTAACTCATGCATAAAATATCACCAACTATGAATACTATACTGTATTATTAAAAGAGTTAATCGAGCGTTAAAAGCATGAAAAGCTGTCGTCTGTGTTTTCCCCTAACATAGTTCAAAGAAGTACAAAAAAAAAACATTTAAAATTATTTCAAAAATATTCCGTTTACCTATTGCATGAATAATGCTATATATAGGCATTTATGCACTCATCAGATGTCATTTGAAACAAAGTTACTATTTGTCACCGTCATCCAATAAAAAAATGTCAGGTATAGTCCAGCAGTCCACATAATAATATCACTTATATTTTCTGACGATAATGATCATCATCATCATCAACATTATCAATCGTCTGCGTATAAGTCGAAGAAGAAGAAGAAGTAGAAGTAATCAGCATCCGAAAACTTATGAAGCACCATTATCATTATCAGACTGTCCACGACAACAACAACATGAATTACAAAGAAAAAAATTATTATTTGTAAAAAGAGCGCGCGCAGCACGAGTGCAGCAAGAATAGACGAGCCGTCGAGCGCGTCTCGGATGCCAAAATCATTGGATCTCGCAGAAGGCGACCTTCTGCGTGGGATCCTTGCTGGCTTGCTCTGCCATGTAAGCCGCGTATTCCTGCTGCTCCTCGGCGCTTATTGGCGGATGACCGCAACTTGCTATTGCGCTCTCGCTTTTTTGGCTGCCTGCCAAGCTCCCACTGCTGTGGGAGCTAAGCAAATGTCATCTCATCTGGAGGGTTGATATCGTTGGTGGCCGTACCGGTTTGTTTAAGAGTATACGCTCGATGTCGGTCATCGTCGAGACCGTTAGCCTTGGTATTAGCTGTAACAGCGCATTACATTTTTTTTTGTTTATGTATACCAGTGTGCAGTGTAAGTATCGAGACTTTACTCGTGTGTGTTTGCTACAATAAGTCTATCTTATCTCGTATAGTGCAAACTCTCCCGATTGAGAATTTTGCGCGCGATCGACAGCGAATTCATATAGATAACGATATCCTCAGCTGATCTCAGCTGAATGAGTATGTACGTACGTGGCGCTACGATATTGCTCGCTGCTCAAGTTACACAAGAGCTTATGATAACCGGAATTTTTTTTTCTTTCTTTCTTATTAATTACACGACATAGAAAAAAAAACTCCTATCGTCGACATTTAATCTCACGATTATCACGTGTAACAAGTGTAATTTTATACACGTGTAGTAGTATAGATAAATAAAATATTATTATTATTAAAAATTACCTGCAAGCTCTGCAAGCTCTCGTAAAGTTGCTCGATGTTGGTAGCACCGAGTAAAAGGCAATGAACACTTTCGTTTTTGAGTGACCACGCGATTGCCAATTGTGTGAAGGTACAACCGAGCTTCTCGGCAAAAGCGTACATGTCGCGTACCTTGTCCGCGTACTTTCTACTCTCGGAATCCACTGAGCTCTTGCGAAACTGCTCCTGTTCAGGTGATATGAAACATACATATTATGTCGATTGGTTATATGTATATTAACTAGTTTATTTTTCTTTTTTTATTTGTTTGTGTGTGAGTGTGTTTTTTCTCTTTCTTTTTTTTTCTTTGTTTTTCTCTTACTTGGGTCTGGAAGTAACGCGTCTAGCCGACTATACTCGTGGACCCATTTTTTTTTATTTTTATAACTGAACGCGCGTTCCCGAGACCGAATATTCATAAGCTGTATGGTGATTTATGCAACGCGAGAGAGAGACTTGCTACCGAGGTGTGGTACGTAGCGAGTAAAGTATAACCGCTCTATGTATATAGGCTTTTTTCTATTTTCTTTTTTTTTTAACGATCTCTTTTCACGGTAGCTTTTTCTTTCATTTGTGTCTTTTCCCAGCTTCTATTATTGGTTCTATATAACGTGCAACTATAAACTAACGTGATCACCTATATAAACATTTATGTTTATTTTTAACATTTCTTTTTTTTTTTTTTTACTATAACGAGCTTTTATTAACACTATTTATTATGCTAGTTTTAAAAAATAAAATTACACTATGTATATTTAAACACTGTAAACTACAACTTTAATCTAAAAAAAAAAAAAAAAATACTACGACTAGATGCATTACTCCCAGTATAATATAATTTAAACATTTAACACATAATAATATATAAAATACGGACACGTTCCTAACATCAATATTCTTATGGATCTTTTTGTTTAACAGTTTTTTTTTTTTTTCTTTGTTTAGGGGAGTATATAAACATCAATCACAAACTATGAAGGGACAAACCTCTTTACACAAAATCTCAGACTCGTCCTCCGTCCAACTGAAGGACTTATTCTAAAAAGAAAACGAATAAACTTTGTAGCTTCGACGGTATGTTAATTATAAAAAAAAGTTTATTTATTTTTATTTATTTATTTATTAATTTTTTTTTTCATCTACTTAAGCATGAGCCTAAAAACACCGCTACATGTACATTGACATAACTAAATATGTATCTATAGTTACAATTGAAAGTCTGCATTCCGTGTATGTCGGTATTATGATGATATTAATTATTTTGGATTTAATGTATAATGAGGATTATAATATATGTATAATATTTGTATATTAATATATCGTGGGTAAAGTATATTAACACATCCATAGCTGTTATAGCAAGCCGTTTTCTTTTTTTTTTTTTTTTTTTTGTTTTCTGGCAATGAGCTTTTTTACTATAATAAACATTGAATTTTTAAAAAAAATTTACTTACTCTGTAGGATGATCTCGATCTTGATAGGACGGACATATCGTCTCCACGAGTTGAGACCATACCGATCGACGTAGACGACCAACACATACAGCCGACACCTTAAAAATAAAAATTAATAAAATCAGAGTTCAATATTTTTATTTTTAATTTTAAAATAAGCGAATAGATTTAGAAAAAAAATTACCAATTTTATTGTACAATTCCGGCATGTAAAGCTCAGGTTTGTCTCTGTAGAAAAGGTGATACTCCGCCTGCTCGACAATCGGTGTAATGCAATTAAATTGCCGGCAGTTCGAATAAGCCTCCATTATTTCGACGGGCGACCATCTGGAAGTACCCCAATACATGGCCCATCCTTGGCCTATCACATGTGTCATCGCACGAACAATTTCTGAAATAAAAATAATTGAGTTATAATAGAATTTTTCTTTTTTCTTTTTATTTCAATGATCTTGTAAAATGTGTGCTTTTACAACGAATGATCCGATTACCCTCAAAACTGTAAGCCGTCTGTCACCTATTTTTTCTTTCTTTCTTTCTTTCTTTTTTTTCGGTTAAAACATTCAGCTTAGTGGTATGTGAATATACTGGTCTTATTACGTAACGCGAGAGTTATATGTGTATCCTTCAAAAATTAAACGTATCTCTGTATGCGTATACATGAATATCGATCAATATAACGCTATAATTCGTAATTTAATCAAAATTAATTTTAAATTTTTATAAAAATAAAAATAATACTAGCTAAAATAAAAGAAAATTGAAAAAATAAAATAGAACAAACCTTCCATAGGACACGTATGATCGACCTTGTGAATCATGACAATGTCGATGTAGGACAGCTGTAGCCTAGCCAAAGAAGCTTGCACAGTTTCGATAATAAACTTCCTCGAGAGTCCTCTCGCTTCGGATCTGGAAAACGAGCAAACAGCACTTTATCATATCCTACTACTACTACTACTACCTACTCCCCCATCCCACCAGCAATGCTTCTCGACACCGCTTCAACACTCGCGAATAAGCATTTGCTCTCTCTCTCTCTCTCTCTCTCGCTCGCTTTAAGTGCTTCTTACGTCACTTTTACTTCTATATATACACATAAATACACGTACACACAAGTACTCACTAAATCTTATTATTCCACGTCGTTAAAATAATATATAAGCTTCGTCAAGTATTTGACTATATTATAATTTTAACACAAATCAATAATTTAAAAAAATAACAATTTATAAAATTAAAAAAAAATAAACGATTACTTGGGATTCCAATAGATTTTCGTTGTGACGACGTAACTGGTGCGATTCCAATTTTTCTTCTGTAAAATACGTCCGAGTTGTATCTCGGCTTTGGGTCCACTATGGGCCTCGCTTAAATCGAAGACGTTTATGCCACTCTCGTAAGCTAAGGCAACCACGGCTTCGGCATTTTCTTCACTACTTGCTGTGCCGCCAAATGTCGTCCAGGTCCCTGGATTAATCAACAGAGAAAAAAAACGAGATGTTCTGCATATGTTGGATAGTAAGATAATTATTTTCTTATATGTTTTTATATAGGGGCTTGCTTATATCATTTTGTTTGAAAAATTAGGATATTTAAAGATATTTGTTTTGAGATGTATTTACGGGTTAGTTTTTTTATATGATGATGTGTTGAGTAATAAATTTATTTTGTGGTAATAATTTTTTGAAATTTTTGTTGAAGTGTGATATTTAACATGCAATTGTTCTGAAAAGTCTGTCACTATTGATTATTTTTGTATTTTAATCATTCATTATTTTAATTTATTACGATGTAAAAAATTTTAATTGTTTTAATTAATTTAATTTTTTTATTATCAGCTCCAAGAAACATGTAAACAAAAGAAAACAAGTAAATAACAATTAAAAAAAAACAAAAGGAAAGTAAAATCTTTAGCTTTGTGTCAATGACAATAAAATAAATATAAAGAAAGCTTAAAACAAAAGATCGTTGCAGGAACTTACAAAATGTCAAAGAAAAGCTCGGTATTAAAAAAAAAAAAAAAGAAAAAGAACAAATAATAAAAGTTTCTTTATTCTTCCCTTAACCTTTTTTATTTTTTTTTCATCTTTTATTAAAAATAAACATTATTAGCAGTGTACTTTAATATAATCTTATGCACTATACTAAATAATAAATCAATAAATAAATATACAATATCTATATATAATTACATAATTCGTCACTAGTTACACAACATATCAGACATTTATATTCCAACATCGATTATAACTCCAACATCCAACGAGCAAACTCGTTTCCAATCATTGCCACAAAAATCAAAGCCAAAGACATGGAGAACAAGAGAATAAGAGAGAAAGGAAGAAAAGAGCTTGCAGAGAGCTTGCAGAGAGGGGGAGAGTAAAATCGATCCCATACCACTTTATACTCAACATAATACGCACATAGCGACTCTCTCTTTAATACACAGTAGCAAGGAAGCGGTATAATTGGATGCGCCCGGTGTGTATGTGTGTATAGCTTCTCGCTCAGCTGACGCACAAGCCCTCCCCAAAGGCGCGACGACGAACGCTCAAGAGGAGAAAAGTAGAAGCTGAGAGAGAAGAAGAGCTTGCACGCGAGCGGAAAGTCAAAAGAGAGCTTGAAGCTTTAAACCGCACCCTCCCACTTTCAGTATATACACACACTGAGAAAGCTTGGCGTAAGTATTAGTGGTAGCAGTGGTGGTGGTGATGCGCATGCGTCTGAAGTACGCCGGCCGCCACAGCTTTGGAGTGTGCGTCTAGAGTATCGTCGTCGTTGTATCCGGCGCCTCGTTATACTGCAAGGGTAGCTTTTTCCCGAGAGAAAGAGTATGTATAGGAAAGAAACTGTGTGTTCAGGTAGAGAGATAGTCAACGACGACAACGACGACAACTACATACGCGTATGCAGCGGACCAATTAGCCGGCGCCCCGGGGCTTTGAAATTTTCATTCGCCGGAAAAACCATGCGGATGCGTGACACTATAGCATCTCCCTTCCTTCCCTTCTTCTCTTTTTCCTTCTACTGCATCGTCGTCCGGAGGCTGTTTAGATGCTAATCCCGGGGTACAGGACCGCAAAACGACTCTGGAGCTTTAAACTTTTTTATTTTTTCTATTTTTTTTTTTTTTTTTTTTTTTTTTTTTTTTTTTTTTTTTTTTTTTTTTTTTTTTTTTTTTTTTTTTTTTTTTTTTTTTTTTTTTTTTTTTTGTGTGTGTATACCGAAATAATTCGAGAGCATATAAAAGCTACGTGTGGTAAGGTAGTTGACTAGTATATAGTAGTAGCTTTCGCTGTAGGGAGTTTATATATATTTCGACGCATACGACGTCGAGCTTGTAATTAACTCTTGGGCTCGATATGCTGGTGTGAGCTTTTCCGAGAGTACCACTTGGCTCAGTCACGCTGGAACGCCTCGTGTGCAACATAGTATGTGTATGTATGTGTGTTTATGTTTATGTTGTTGTATGTGTGTGTAAAAGCTTCGTATTTGCGAAGCGACCTGGCACGAGCTTTCGAGGGTGAATCTCTCGAAAGGGAGCTTTCGCTTTCCCTTGGCCTCTTCATGCGTTGTGTTTTACTTATATTTTTACCCTTTTTTTTACTTTTATTTTTCATTATTATTTTTTTAATCAAAAAATTGAGTTGGTTTTTCACTATGAAAATTTTTTAATTAATTGTCTGATTATACGAATACGTATGACTATTGCTAAATTATACTACTTACGCATTGTTGTTTTTTTTTTCTTTTAATTTAATAATTGAGCTTGTTGTTATTGTAGTTCTTCAATAAAAATAGGGATGTATTGATTGTTGTGATTGAAAATCACTTACACAATATATATATTAACGCAGATCATGCACGAGCATCCAAAGAAGCAAAAACAAAATTGATTTGTTACCGGACGAGAGATGTATGTGTAACACGATCGAATTGACACAAGAGAGAATGAAAGGAAGTTAAAGGCTCGTTGATCATCCAGCCAAATATTTATTCAACCCCCGCTGAACTTCAAACTACCTCTTGGTGGAGGGAACGTAAAAAAAAAAAAAAAATAGAAAAAAGCAGAAGAGCAAGTGATGAAGAAAAAGAATGAGTGTAAGAGAGTGCAAGGAAAATAAAGAGAAAGAAAGGTAGATGTTGAGGAGGAAGAAAGAGAAAGCAAAAGGCGGAAAAAAGCGAGATAAAGGTAAGGAGACGTGGGAGAGAAATAGTAAAGAGGATGGGAGTAGGGGAAGAAAGCAGCGTCCGTTGTTAAACGAAACAAAGCGAAAGGGCTGTACGAGCAGTCGTTTTTCAAAGGAAAAAAAAAACGAGAAAGGCCGGGCTCGCGTAATGTCGTGGGAGACACGTAGCAAGATGGGGTGGAGGTACAAGCTTTGCGACGGAGCGAGTACAAATAAAAAGAAAAGGAAAAAAGAGAGATATACATATGGGGGGAAAGGAAATAGCGAGAAAAAGAGGAAACAAGAAGGGGGTGGGTTTGTAGAGGAACTGACAGAGGATTGGTTGAAGATAGTAAGCTTGGAAAATAAATAAAAAAGAAAGGAGAAGAAGGAGGATGACGATAAAGGGTTTGGATTTTTTTAAAAAGAAAAATGGGAAACGGATAATTTAGCGGATGATGAAAAATACAGGAAATAGGAAGAGATATATCTTGAATGTAAGAACAAGAAATATAAGCAGAAGTAGAAAAATAAGAAAGTCAAGAGTAAGAAAGAAAGAAAAGAAAGAAGAGAACACATAAAGCGTACCTAATCCAACATTGGAAACACGTAGACCGCTTTTGCCCAAGTTGCGGTATCGAATACCTGGCGACGGATTGCTGTGCTGTAAACGCGATGAACCACCAGCTAAGCAGCTGGCAAGTAGATGCTCCTTGGTACCAGGAGTACTGCCGTAGTGACCGCTTGAATCTGTACCACCGCCACCGTTGAATTCCTCCATGCAGTCGAGACTTGCTATTGGAGCACGACATCTGTGTTTTTTTTTAAAGAAAAGGAGGGATTTAATGTGGTTTGGTTAATTAGGAAATTTTTTTTAAGTAGTTTAAATTTTGGTTTAAAATTTTTATTTTCAGATGACTTTTTGATGTGAGTAAGTTCTTTATTATGTTTACGTACTGATTGTAGGAAAGAAATGTCTTACGTGTTTACTTTTTCAATGTGAATACCCCCGGTTATACTAAAACTCGACTTTTACATACTTGCTTGTCATTTTTCCTTTTTTGAAAATAGTTTTGAAATTATGAGAGACAGCAGAGCTAATGCAAAATATTCAAAGAATGCTTTAACTTTTGAGATATGTATATATAAGTATATATGCTGAGTGAAAGTAAAAGAGCTATAAGCACTGAATTTGGAAAGCAGAGAACGTTTTCTTAAAGCTCTACGTAAAACATATTTTCGTTGAGAGAAAAAGAAAGAGAAAAAAGGTGCCGTAAATAAGAAAAGCTAGTTTTTATACTCTCGAGGTGAATTCTATTTTCATGCTAAAACCATTTGGCTGCTGCTGCTGCTACTACTACTTCTGCTACCGCAGAGAATGAAACAGAGATTTTAATTATAACGTACGTAATATCTTTCTCTTTTACTTTCTCTCTTTTTTTCTTCTTTCTATGAAAATGTATGTATATTTAAGTTAAAAATAAAATTACTTGTGATTGTTTTAAAATATGTTCACAGTTAAAAATAATAAAGTGAAAAAATAGCAAGTTATATAAAAGATAAATGTTATTTTCTCAGAATTGAAAAAAAAACGGATTTCACGGTAATTATTATTAAGAACGAGTGAGATTGAAAAGATTTTTAATTAAAAACATGTCTATCATTCAAACGTCGATTGATCCCAATGGTTATTTCACAATAATGAAATACTTTCTAAAACACACACACTATGAAAACAACTATTTATTGATCGACTGTAGTTTTAAAACAATATTTTTTTTCAATATATAAAAAAAATAATTTAATATAAAATATTCAAGCAATCATCAGAAGGTGATAGTATAATTATCAATCAAAATCATTTCATATATTCAATAACGATTCAACGCCTCGGTAGAAACGTTGTCAATTCGAGGTTTCTTCGCGGACAGAAGGAGGAGGAGAGAGAGAGAGAGAGAGAGAGAGAGAGAGAGGCAAGTGGGTCGTAAACCACAATCGGATTATCTCGCCTCTCTCTCTCTCTCTTTCTCTCGCAACACTAAGCAAATAAGTAAAATCGTGTCAGCGCACTTGGACGCTCTTACGAATCATTAAATCCACCAACTCGTTTTCCCTCATCACCCTTTTTCCCTCTTTGCCTTCCATCAAATCCCTTAACGTCAATAAAAAAAAAGAGAAAAAAATTCACTTGGGAAAAATCGAGCTTGCAAGCTCAAAGGGAATTATAAATCAAGTTTATCATAATAATAATAATAATAATAATAATAGCTACATACCGATAAATCGTAGGCAGTGGATAAGAATCATCGTCATCCATACTACTATGCGTCGTAGGTGGTACAGTAGCAAGTCTCTGTTGTCTTTCAAGCTGCTCCCTTCTTTCCTGCTGCTCACGCAATTCGCGCGCCTCCCTTCTCTCCTGTCGCTCAAGTCGCTCCTGGCGTTCCTGATCCCGACGCTGCTGATCGGCACCACCGCCGCCGCCACCGCTACTCGCAGCACTACGTGCCGACGACGGCGCCGGACCACCAAGATTACACATCATTACGTGCGACATATTGGAATTTTTTTTTTTTTAACAGCTAACGCTGTTACTGCTTATTTTCTTGAAGGATAATTTAATTAATTAATTGCTATATTATAGGCCCCCTCCCCCCTAGACCTTCCTAGGACTAGTTGTATTAATGTGGGGCCTATAATCACACTCCAGCAGCAGGACCACGACGATGATCATGTGAACTCGTTGATTTTGATGATTTACTTGGACCTGGCACGTAGATCCCGCTTCTATTGATTAACGTAACGCCAATTGTCCAGCCCACACATCGGGCTAACTCCTCTAACGCGTTTTTCTTCTTTTTTTTCGATGATAAGCACGACATCGCTTTTTCTATTTTTTATATATAGGCACTCCTCTCTTTCTCACTTTCTTGATTTTTTTTTTTTTTTTCACCTATATATATTTATATTATATGTACAGACGTTACACGATGCTTAATTTAATCTTTCTTTCTTTAAATTTTTGTCTTGATTCTCTTTTCTTTTATTTTTTTTATTTTTTGTACGTGTTGTTTGTATTATCACGAATTTTATAAATATATCTTGCAGCTTGGCAGGATCGCTGGAATTTTGGAAGCTGTTGTTTTTTTTTTTTTTTTTTTTTTTTTTTTTTTTTTTTTTTTTTTGTTTTTTTTTTTTTTTTTTTTCTGTTGTTTTTCGGCATTAGCCGTTTTATTTTTCTTTACTTTTTTTTTGTATATATGTATAATACAAACTGCTGCTAGAAATATAAAAAAAAGTATATTGTATACATGAAATAAGTAGTCTTTTCCTTAATGCAAACTTAAGAATAGCGTGTGTTAAAGTCGTGTGATTTTACTGATTGTTTAAGAATAAAATGTGACGTGTTTATGTGTACAATATATAGGGAGGGTGAATGAAAAAGGAGGATGATGGAATGTTATTTTATATGGACTCTGTGTAAATTTTGTTACGCAACGCTTGGATGAGGTGACGAAAGGATGTATATATGTATATAGATTTGAAATATTGTGTTTACCTTTTGTATATATATGTACTGCATTGAAACGCGTGTATTGTCATATCGTTTGAAATTACAATGTAAATGTTAATTGTGATGACGATGAAGTGTATGTTGAATTTAATTAAAATGGTATATATTTTAATTATCACTGACAAGTATTCCTACAAATTTATTATATAAAAAAAATATATATATATATAAATTTATAACATTTTGAATTTTTTGTTTTTTTTTTTAAATTATCAAGTGAATTTAATTATAATTATAATGAAGTTGGGGGCAATTATTTTAATTAAATTACAAAAATATTTTTAATTATCTCTTGAACAAAGTAAAATACACAGGTGATACTAAAATTATGTAATTAGTATGCATTAAATTTTATAAAGCACAACTAAAACACACGCGAATATACATTTTCGTTTAATAAAATAAATTTTAAATACATATTTTCATTATATACTGACTATAATCTGAAATTGATATTTATATATGTATATGCCTATATAAATGAATTATAGGATTTTAGATTAATCCAGAAATGTATTTCCGATATATATATGAATTACGTTATAATTAAATAATACGCATCAATACCTAATAATAAATCCGATTTTCACTATTATTGTATTTTAACATTTTTCCAAATGATATAATTTATTTTATTTCGAGTAATCAAACAATTATTTCCAACGACAATTAAAATTTAATCAAGAACAATACGACACTATGTATGTTATATATTTTTTTTTAAAACAACTATATATACATAGATATCTCTTTTCTGAGTTGTGTAATAGCTTTAAAACTTTTTGTACAGTATACACATTGCCACTCTACCTTGAAGAGAGCACTTATAATTTTATTACTTTAAGCGTCTGTCTCAAAAAAAAAAAAAAATAAAATTTATTATCCCTCGTTATAATTTTAATTGGAGACACCCCCCAAAGACAATTTTCAACTAATTTTCTAAAAGCTTCCAAAAATAAAAAAAAAAAAAATAATAATCCACATTTAAACCATTAACCCTCAAAATCTAATAATCCTAATAATATTAATAAGAAACTAAAAATATTAGATAATATTTTTTATTTATACACTCACCTATATTGTTAATTGTAGAACACATGCGTTACTCACTGGAAGGAGAGCAAAAAAAGGGTGATTAAGCAAAAAAGGTGGAAAAAAAGGAAGGTAGCTGAAGAAGAGGGGTGTAGTGAGCATGTAACTCTAGCTTTTTCTCTTTCTCTCTATCTTTTTCTCTATCTCTCTTTCTCTCATTGCCGGCGCACCTTATCCCTTTTCAAAGGCTCTGCCGTCGTTGTCAATCGTGCCGACGACAATCGCTCCCGATCAATTTTTATCGGGTAGCAATTTTCGTGTGACAAAAGAACCTTGTCCTCTTCCTCCTCTTCTTGCACACATCATATATGTAACACTTACACATACATATCTATATATATATATATACACATACACAAACACTTTTCCACTGTACAACTGGAGAACACGAAGAATAAACGAGAAAGAGAGAAAGAGAGAGAGGCAACCTCGAATGCGCCAGGTATAGTAGCCTCAGGGGGTTTGTCCTTATATACGTAAAATCGAAGCCTTCCTCTCGCTATGTATACACAGCCTATATATGAGAATTAGCGAAGGCTTTGATACTTTATATAGATAGACTATTATTTTGAGAAACTTAACTGACTGCTCTTTTTCTCACTCATTTTTTTTTTGTTCCCTTGATTTGTATACATGATCAATTGTATAAATTCACTAGCGATTTTTATTTTTATTTTAAAACGCTAATAATAATATCACCACCACAACCAATATCATAAATTTTCATAAATCACAGACCCCTTATTTAAAAAAAAGTCACACACTTTATCAATTACCAACACGTGCACTTGATTACATAAAATAAAAAATTACCAATCAGTATTGAAAAAATAAACAATATATAAGACAAATTCTTTTTTTATTTTTGTTCTTAAAGATTTGAACGCACTTGTACCTATATTGATGATGGATTGACACACTGCGGTTGGTTATATGACCTAGTTTATGATTTGTCGCGTTAATATAACACGCGCTTGGTAATACTGACCGAAAGAGAGAGAAAGAGAGAGAGAAATTCTGACACCACGTACTATATAGATGGTACCTGCAGGTTAACAACAACAACAACAACAGCAACAGCAGTACACTTTATCGACGTACGTTCCAGTCGTGTGTTCCGGCGCACTTATTATTCACCTGCAGAGCAAAACGGTAGTAGCGGTAGCTATGTATTATATTATATTTGCGGTCACTTTAAGTTTAGCATCATCAAGATTGGAATATAATTTTCTCATTGCTCGTTATATTAGCTTGTATGTAATATCATTTTTGATTTGTTATAAATAGCCAGTAGTTAGTTATTTCCTTAGTTAAATTTTAAATAGCTTGTCAAAACCACACCGTATAGTAATAACAAGATATTAAGTACCAATTCACTGTACCATCTAAATGATAAAACGTTGTGCTTGCAATAGCATATACACTGTGTGATTCAACATCATTTTTCACCAAGTCGTCCAGGTGTGCTGCAACACCACCACTACCACCCACTACCAGTAAAAGCTCTTGCTTATGTGACTAGCAGCGCACTCCAACGGCTTGCACAAAGTCCGGATTGACGTTGAATGGTATATGATGCAGCTGGTTATTTAGAAGGACCATCGTAATAAAGGATGATAATCCAACAAAATACCGGGATATACATTCTGATAATGACACATCAAGGACTGACGTGTGTATAAATACTGATGATGATAATGATGATATTGTGGCTGATGGTGTTCCTTTTCCTGTTGCTGTTTCTGTTGCTGTGGTTGACCAAGTTGGGATTTGTTGTGGCTGCCGCATGGCGACGGGTTATAGAGAGCGGGAAAGAGAGAGAGAGAGAAAAGAGAGAAAGAGAGAAACTATACTCTTGCTCTATTGAACACCTGAGGGAGGGGGGAGAGGATATAGGATATATATACGGTTACCGTACACTCTGCTGCTGCTTCTGGGCGTTAACTATTCTTTTTCTTTTTATATTCACCTTAATAAGCACTATTATTATTATTATTATCTACACACTACATTTACTAAAAAAACAGCCCCCTAATAAAAGTAAGAAAAAAAGCTCTTTTCTATATAATATATTTAAGAGAGCTTTCTCGATTACTTTAATGAGACTTTGTATGTAAAAATGCAGCACAACTTATGTACAGAGTTGCACCAACTTATTTTTTCTCCCTTCTCACTCTCTTTCTTTTTTTTTTTTTTTTTTTCTTATTCGAGCTCCGAGTATAACGCTGGCGGCGCGCGAACTAGCCGCGCTACTACTGCTGCACACGCACACCGTGTGCTTGCACGGCGTCGCGGCGGACCGCAGTGCGGCGGTGGTGGCAGTAGCAGCAGCACCAGCAGTACCACCAGCAGCACCAGTAGGTAGGTATATGTATATAGGTATTAGTTGTAGTAGTAGTAGTAGTAGCAGCTGCCTGCTAAAAGCAACGCTGGCAGCGGCGGCGACCCTTATTCCGCGCCTTCTCTCACAACCAGACCAACTTCATCCCCACCCTTTCCTACTGCAACTAACACTGCCACCTACTCTCTGACTCTGTGCATCCCTCTGCTACCACTACTACTACTGTCTTTGCCGAGTTTCCAGCTTTCTCTCTCTCTCTCTCTCTCTCTCTCTCTCTCTCTCTCTCTCTCTCTCTCTCTCTCTCTCTCTGTCCCTGCGGTTCTCGCTTTCTGCCTCGTCTAGGTACCCCTACTCTTTCTCTTTTCTTTCCTTGCACGCTCGCTCACCAGTTGGCAACTCAATACGACATATCGACGATTATGATGATAATGATAATGGTGATTATGATTGAGTTCATGTTTCATTAGAGTTGAAATTAAGACAATGTTTCAGAAGAGAAGGTCAATGCGGCAATCCGCAGAGAGATACTCTCCACGAAACAAGAAAAATTGTATGTTCCTTTTTTTACGTCCAGTTATGCTCTTGTGTGGTCTGATCAAGCTTTTTCTTCTACTTGCAAGCTCCAACTTTGTACTTTTTCATTTCACCTGCAATCTTGGTTTTATTTCCTTTACCCTTTTCTTATTACTTTTTTTTTCTAGTTATATCCTTACATACAAACATTGGACAATTTTACAAGATCCTTTTATATAAGCTTTTACAAAGAAAAAAATCATTGGCACGTCCTTCGTCCACCTTCAAAATGATTGCACATCGGGTTTTTATACTGGATCGTAAAAAACTTTATTTTTGAAATAAAAGAAGGAAAAGAAAGAAAAAAGAAAGGATTGTATTAGTCTATACACACATATACACATTATACCTAAATATATTCTTGAGGGAATAAATTTTCAAAATAATAGACCGTATAAATTTTCAACTACTTTCTCACTTTCTCTCTCTCGTCGGCTAATCAATCGCGCCGCATTGATATATACTATACGCGCTGCAGTGTCGTCCCTCCCAATCTCATATATCTCTCTCTTTTTTCCCCACTTCCTACCCCTCCTGTATATACCTACATAAATAAGTCCTCATTCACACGAGTCGCAAGCTCGTAAAATATCAACTATAACTATACAAAGGTATTTTAGTATGTATATGTATGTATATGCAAAGCTCGGTACAGCTGTGCTAGCCGGCAACCAAAAGCACTCGCACACTGTGCTTTAAAGCACGCACGAGGTCGTAAGCTGCACGCAAGCTCCCCTCTCTCCACCCCTAGCCAGTGTAGGCAGCATCGAGTCGACGAGAAAGCGCTACCCGAAAGCACCCGAAGTCGAAATAACCGAGTGCACAACCTGTGCGTACCTAACCCCCTGCAAGCTCTTTCTCTGTCTCTACCAATTCTATATACTGCTATTCTTTTTCCTCTTGGTAGAAAGGAATGAAGAAGGACCGACGAGCTGGCGCACTGCTTTTAATGACGCTTACATTGTCTGTGTATTCTCATACATAGACAAGTCATTTTGTGATAGTATAGGTGTACGAAACGCGTTGGAAAGTGAGAGAGATAGAAAGAGAGAGGGATGGAAGCGAGTGTGCTGCAGCAAAAGCGCGCATGACGCCATCCTTCGTTCTCTCGCGCCGCGTTCGTCGCATCCACGGATCGACTACACTTCCGCGCGGCATATAAAGCTCTCTCTTTTTCTCTCTATATCTCTCTGCCGGTGCATCGCGCGTTCGCTCTCTGACCTACGCTCTCGGGAAAAAAAAAGGAGAGAACTGCCGGCTCTCGAGTCGTCGCGCTTATGCTCCATTAGTTTTCTTCCTTCGCTCTTTTAAGTTATATACGAACGTCGACATCGGATGTGTATGCTTTTTTTCTTTTTTTTTTTTTTCTTATAAGTATACGATATATTTCTTTCTGCAAATTAAAGTACCTTTTCTTTTACTTATTTCATGTATTTTTAAGAATTTAAGAATGAGTACCTATATGAGAGCGAGTTTTATTTAGTAAAGCTTGATATTCGCGATCTTATTATTTTGTTAGTTTGTCTGACCATACACGTGGACTAACTACTTACACTTCTTTTTATTTTTTTCTTTCCTGCGACACTTTCTTTTATAAACACTTTCCGCAGTCATGTAATTTAAAATAGTTTTCGTGTTGTGTGTTGTATTGTATATTCTTTGGCGTCTTTTAGTCGGTATAAATGTTAAACTTTTCGTCGAGTTTCTTCTTTATCTCTGCAGTATGTTTTTTAAACTTTTTTATGTTTCTCTATGACATACACGCTTTTTATACTCTACTTTCAAAGTATAATTGTCACTTTAATTCTTTTTTTTTTTCAATTTAAATCTTCTTTTAACATCTATATATACTTGAAAAGTATTATATATCAAAGTATTTTTCTCGATCACACCGCAGTATAAAGTTTTCTTCTGAATGAAAAGCTTCAACTGCTTTCTCATTTCCGAGTAAAAGAGAGTATAGGTATATGTATACATATTGATAAAAATCGAAGTCAATCCATTCAACCGCCACAAGAGTCTTTGGTTATAGGAATCCGAAGTAGCTGGGTGTAGAAACGAACATAGCTCAAAGTCTAAAAGTTACGTAACCCTCCCTCCCCCCCCCCTCTTCCTACTCATCGCGCTACGAAGTTTCAATTAAAGAGAAAGAAAGAGAGGGAGATAGAAGCATTTTGATCCTTTAGCTTTCGCGCTCGGAGTTAGTTATTCGATTATAGAAATGAGCACGTCTACACTGCAATGACACGGAAGGGAAGGCAAATAAACCACGAACCTATTAATCGATATCGATAAAACCTTTTGTTATCGATAACAAGCTGACATGTCTTAATTCTGCTAAGACATTTAGCTTTAATATATAGGTACATTTTTTTAATTAGCCAGTTTTCTTGTAGGGTATAAATTAGCATAGACCTTTGATATGTTCGCCAAGAGTTGTCTGAACATATCCAGGCTGTTACTACTTACGTAATGCGATATATTTTTTAATGAATTTTTTTTGTTTTTATTTATAAGTAGGAGGAAGGTGATGTTTAGTTGAATGGATATTTTATTTTTAAAAGACTACAGAGTGCTTTAAAAGTAAAGTTTTGAAAATGGGAAACAATCGGCTTGGATTTAAAGAGAAAATGTCCATTAAAAGTAAATTAGTTAAGCGGGTTTTCCCCCCACAGCTTGCGGTTCTTACTAATCGTATTGCGATGTCAATTTTTAAATCTTATTTGAAATATAGGGTGTATATAATACGTAAATTTTTTATATTGAAATGAAAATTTAAAAATAAATGTTTAAATAAATTAAATAATTAATTCCCTATTATTCTACAAAAATATTATTAAAAAGTACTTAAAATTGATAAGTATAAAATACCATTTTTTTTCTTTGACAAAGCTTGGTAAAAAAGTACCTTATTTCTCTCTTTTCCTTAAATTCAGCAATGCAGAAGTTACCTGCCTTACTGTGTCACGAGACACACGACAATCAATAAACAAAAAACACGTACAAAAAAGCCTCTTATCTCACGCAAACTTCCCCTGTCTCAGTTTTTCGTTCAACTTTAACAGCTCAAAAAAAAAAAAAAATAAATAAAAATAATAAGGAACCAACAAAATTGGTATTGTTAAAGAAAAGAATTTTACCAAAAATAAATTTATCCAGTTTTACGATGAAATACAATAAGATGCTATACCTACATTTATAACGTACTCCACAAACCATATAGCGTATTGGTATAGGCATCCTAAAGCACCAAGTTCTGTCAGTGTAGACGCGTTTTCAGACCAAGCTGAAAAAAAAGCTCGACTAGACGAGTAAGAGAGAGCTTACTGGCTTGTTTATACACGTATACCCTTAAAAAACATTAGTATACTACAGATCTAGCCGAGAGAGAAAGAGAGAAAGTTAAAAATGTAGGTCGGTGAAATTTTCGCGAAGGGGCTATCTCTCGAGTGAATTTTGCACGGCTCACGAATTTTTCCGATGTGTATATTTCAATGATGATGTTTAATGGACTGACTTTTTTAATCGTCTGATAAACTTACGCTCTAGATATGGGACTGAGTTTTATCGTGACTCGCTAGATCGTTATGCAATTTTTCAAGGACTTTGCTAATGATGTGATTTATTTATCGATTTTTTGGTTGTTGTTGTTGTTGTTGTTGTTAGAGAGACATTGGAATGTCGCATTGTGTGTGTACATGGAAGTAAAGTGACTGGGTAAGGGTTAAAAATGAAAATGCTAGATATGTTGTGTGTTTTAGGAAGAGAAAAGAGGGCTTAAAAGTAGCTTTCCGCATTGTCCCAGTTAACTAACCTCGTACCGATATGTGTGTATGTTGTGTGCGCGAGCTTTATTGAATTTATGCATGTAATTTTATAATATGCAAATTGAATCTTCCGTGTCTCTTTCTCTCTCTTTCTCTCTCTCTCTCTCTCTCTCTCTCTCTCTCTCTCTCTCTCTTTCTCTCTCTCTCTCTTGCTGTTTCCCTCCTATCAACTGTACCTAAAATGTAAATTTGAAAAATGAAAAAAAAAAAACGAAAAACTAGATATGTTTTTTATCATGAAAATTCATACTAGACTAGAATCGAGTTGGAAATATAAAATTTCGTTCGAAAATTTTTCATCAACTTTCTTTTTCACAAATTCAAATATCCTATATAACTTTTGATCGAATAAAACTTTTTCCAAATAGGTATATGCCACACACCTTTTCATACACACACACAAACTTGAACAATCGACTTCTCACAAAAAGCTCATTCATCCGCTACAAGAATATTTTCGACGCTATTGGTATGTGTGTTCATCCACACGTTTGTACTTCAAAAAAAAAAATCAGCATGAACAAAAATAAAAATTTCGCTTTTGCATGCACCTTAATTACACGTAATACCAGTGAGAGAGGGAGAGAGAGGAGTATAAAATTTAATTTTTCACGAGCCTCGGGCCTAGCGCGCTTTCCCTCTGCAGTATAAGTCAGGTCGGAATCGAGTTCGCGGTTAGATCGAGAGAGAGAGCCCACTTTTCTGAACTTTTTTTCAGGCAACCCCTCCTCCTTCTCCTCACACCCCCTCCTACCCTTCTACCTTCCCCCCTTCTCCCCCCCCCCATTTCCTCTTTTTATCCCCCTTTAAACCGGGTCAAATGATTCTTTTTAATTAAAAGATGTTTGCATTTCTGCCGGGCAGCATGGACCGCGTTCTTCTTCCTCTCCCCTCCTCTCCTATTCCATCCCATCCCTCCTTCTTCTTCTTCCTGTACATCTCACGGTGCTGCTTTCAGGCTGAATAGTAGTAGTAAAGCCCGAGGGCATCCGCCCTTTTATTAATCCAACGATTACACAATGTCCTTCCCTTCCCGCAGTACGCGCGCGTCGACGCAACATCGAGCGAAACAAATTTTTCTACTTTTTTTTTTTTTTGTATATTTCATATTTCTTTTACGAGCTTCGTATTGTACTTCTTTAGTCGGCATAAAATAATGGCTCGTCGCGTCTGCATAAAAGTACTCTACTCTGTGAATACAAATGTATTGATTAATATGTGTATGTATGTATATTTATATATATTTTTATTCTTTTTATGCATATTTTATTTTCAGTTATACCACAAAGTATCTTGTTTAAAATAAAATTGAAATTTCTTTTCTTCTTTTTTTTACTTGTTTTATAATAATAAAATTGGTCGTTTATAACTCTGACTTTTTATAAGATGTAATTTAAATAATTATTTTGTAATTTTTTAAGTTAAATTTTATTAAAAGTAATATATCAAAATTTATTATTCTGTGTTGAATATTTTACAGTTTCTATATTAAAATTGATTTTTTTATTCGTGAAGACAATAAGTGAATATAGACTATTTTCTTTGTGTTCGATTTTAGCCACTAAAAAATCAAAACTTAATATTCTTTAGATTTTTTCTGAAACACACTGTTGTTAATTCAATTAAAATTAAAATTTTTAAACAATTTTTTATTCGAGTAAAAGTAGATTATTGAAATATCAGTCTAGACGTAATACATTACGTTAAAAATCTGCACAATTTTTTTTTGTCACATAATACCAAAAGTAACGTGCCAGAATTTAAATCGATAATTAATTCAATCGTTCTATTTTTAAAAAAAGACAATTCTATATTTTCAAATTTATCTTCTCTAAAAAAAAAAAAAATAACGAGAAATCAAACAGCATCCAGTCAACCTTTTACCAATTTAAACTATAATAATAATAATAAAAATCATAGAATATCTAAACGATGTATATATGTTTGGTAAGTGTATATGCGCGTGTATATGTATCAGTAGCTCCAAAAATAATCTTTAAGCGTGCTAATTTTTTCTCGATAGCGCTCAAAAAGCTCTCTCTCTCTAGGGCCGAGTATGGAATAGGGCGCAAAAGCACGTGGAAGAGTGAAAGAGATAGTGAGGATAGAGTGAGCGGCCGAGGAAGGGTGAGTGAGGTCAGACAGAAAAGAGAGAAAGAGAGAGAGTGAGAGGGGAGGAAGAGGAAGAGCGCGCTGACTCGAACCAACAAGCCCTCCTCGGCCACTCTCTCTCGTCGGCAACGCCGCATTGCAGATCTCTACGCTCTGACGTTCGGTCAAACGCTTTCTCTCTTACTCCCTTGGCTCTCTCTCTGTTCCTTTACCTTCTTCCTTCTATATCTCTCCTATGCTCTTTCTCCTTTACTCTCGTATGAATACAAACGTAAGAGAGAGCGAACAGGTAAGTTTCGACTTTTTACCTTACTCTTTATTAATAAGCAGCCCTATATAGTAAATTCGTCCTTTGTCACGTCTGTCCCTTGGCGAACGAATAAACGCAGCGCGCAAACCCCTTTCCCGTGAACAAGTAGTAAAAGGCTTGCTTTGTTCAGACGTAGTTTAGAGGTTTTCCTGCTATTTCGGCTCTTACTGTACTGCTAGACCAATTTTTTTTTTACTGGTCTTGACTGTCAAACGAGAGGGCTTGGCGTTTTGTGAGAGAGACTCTGCGACGTTTACTTGGAGCTGATTGCGACGTTCCGGAACTGGGTTGACTATTGAACTGACAAGAGCACGAGAAAGAGAGAAAGCAGTGGTTAAGAATCGACGAACAAGCATTTAAGTGAAAGGGATATATGTAATTTAAGCTCTGGTAGCCGGATCGTCATTTATTACTCACGAAATTAAAAATTTTTCTCATTAATTTTGTATTTATAATTGATCATGATAAAAAAAAAAAATTTATAAAGGGTAAAATTCATACTTGAAAATATAAAAATACAAAATTTTCAAGCCAACGATAAATTGTCAATATTCGTATGAAAAAGGGTCAAAACAGAAAAACGATCCATCCAGCATCCCTTGAAAATTTCAAGCGAATTAAATGTTTTCGTTCTTGCCAAATAAATAAATATATATAAGACGAAGAAAGGGAAAAGAGAGAGAGAGAGAGAGAGAGAGAGAGAGAGAAAGAGAAGAAGTAATGGAAGGGGACGATAAGTCGGACACGCTCTGGCACGGAGACCGCCAAGCAGAAGCAGTATATATAGCATCAACGACGACCTACAGACCCAATAACCGGATCTACTCATATCCCCTCTTCTTCTTCTTCTTCTTCTTCCTCTTCTTCTTTACCCCACTCTACTATACTCTATATATCTCTATCTATATACACACACCCCCTCGCTTATATATCTATACAGCTGCACCCAAACACACACACACACACACACTTACATACAGACACACAAGCTTGGACACACTGCGGGCCAAAGACGAACGCGAAAACCGTCGGCTTGCGTTGCCAAGAAAATAAATAAGCACGCGCGTGCTTATAGTCCTCCCCCACCCCCCTTTTCCTTGCCTTGCCTTATGCCCGGGTTTCGTAGTTGCGCAAGGCCAAAAAGCTAGAAGAGTATATAGAGAAACCGTGTAATATTGAATTTTTTAGCGTAAATTTAAAAAAGCAATGCTGGAATACGAGTGCTTGCAACAACACTCTTTATATATATATTTTATGAGAACTTTATGTGTTTTCGATCTATTCGCGTAAATTACAAATTGTGTATTGGTATGTAGGATAAAGATTTGGTTGGAATAAAGTTTGAAAAGTCTTGATAATATAAAAGTAGTTGGAAGAGGATAAAAGGAAAAAAAAGGGTGGGATAATATTTGGGAGTTTTATTTTGTTTGTGAATCGCGAGCTAATGGAATATGAAATTTACAGGGATTATTCGAAAAGTTTTTAAAAGGAACTTTTTGATCTAGACATAGGGATTTTTGTGTTGATTTTGAATATATATATTTTTTAAAGAAGAAACATCTTGAGTTTTAGTTTTTAAGGCTCGAGAATTAAATATTTTATTCATACATACATATAGAGTTATATATAAAAGCAAGATATGCTTCTTTCCTAACTAATCAGCTTCCAAAACTTTTCACGTACATAATCTTAACTATGAGATTTAAACTTTGTGAAAATTTATTTTCAAAGATACTAAAACTAGAATAGTAAATTATTCATTATATACTTATACTTTGAGTCTAATACTTTTTTGTTTTAATTTTATTTTATGTTTGTGTAGTAAAAGTACAGCAGCTAATGAATTAATAAATAACTCCTTGTAAATAAAAGTGACACTTCAGCTATAAATAGAAAAATTAGTCTAAGCCTTCTCTTTTTTTTTAGAGCATAGCAAAGGCAAAATTTATTTAAAGCTCATAAAAATTTGTCTTTGAAAATGAGAAGCAAATTAAAGCTCGAAAGAAGTATAAAAAACAGCAAGTATAAACTTCATTAAAAATATAACGTAATAGCCCACAAATGACATTGCGCTTACTAAAGCTCTTAAACGAGCTTTCATATATACACATAGGTTTTTGTACTAGACAAAGGAGAGAAAAACGACGCTTGCATAAAGCATAAGCAACAAATATCAAACTTGGTAGGTACAAAAAAAAAAGTGAAAAAGGACGTAAGGTCAGGGGCTCTTCAAGAATCGAAGAGGGATCCGCTTATAAATGCTTTTTTTGAGTTAAACGGAAGAAAGAGTTGAAAGAGCCTTTTTTATCGTCCGTTTGGTGTTAGTGTCGAGTGGGTAGAAGACGACTACCCTCCTCTTGTTACATGCTCAGGCTCTAGATGTGTGTGAATCGACAAGAGCTAAGGAAGGAACACGAGGGAAGAGATAGAAAATACGCGAGTATCAATTTCATGCTACGAAAGCTCAGTGAGTGAGTAAGTGAGTGAGTAGAGAAAAAAACTGAGGCTTCAAAAAGTAGTAGAAGTGCTGTTTTCGTTGGCAAAAGGAAAACAAGCGTATATGTGTGGATACATATGAAAAGGAAAAAATATTTGCACTTTTGAGCTTGCAGATAAATAAGGATTTTGAAAGCTTCAAATTTCAATTGAGCTTGTATGGATGGCGGTTAAATCGTATTATTTACAACAGAGCTTTCAAGCTCTGTGCATATTTTTATTTATTTTTTAATTTTAAAGGATTTTTTGTGTTTTATGTATCTGTATAATGAAAAATTTATATTCTCATTACGATAGCAGTACAGAGCTTTTTATTTGATTATAAAGCTAAAAATCTTATTGTTTTTAAAATACTTATATCAATTTCATTAAATTTAATTATTAACAAATAGTGTTCATGATAAACTGTAAGCTCTAATTCAATGAATAAATTTAAACTTAAAATTTTAAAATGCACGAATACAAAAAAAATATTGATACGTTGAAAAAGTTACGAATAGAATTTAAACAATGCTCGATCCGTCTGTAGCACGTATCGTTAAGACGTAGCTGTACCAGAGCCATAAATGAAATCCAGACGTTTTAGGGGCAGTGACGCGATGCCGCATTGCCTTAGGGACACGTACGTACGTACGTAGGTATATATAGGTACGAGAACTATACGAGCGGACCTATCACACACGTCGTGTAAAATGACCATAGTCACTTTCTCGAAAGTTACCTACGGGTATACAACGCGCGGCCCCAATAAAAAAAGGTCGATCGCGTAAGCTGCACGTGTATGGCTCTGATCGAAGCGAGAGAAACTAGACTTGACAAGAAACATACTCTTGCGTTGGTATTTTTTTTTTTATTTTTCAAAAGGAATTTTCAGCGTTCTTAGAGTAAGTCGACTGCATAGCCGACTGGATATCCCGTCAAATCACAAAGTCGGCTGGACAACCTTGGGCACGTGGCCACGCATCCCCAAGACGGCTGGGTAGCCTCGGGCACGTGGCCACGCATCCCCAAATTAGCTGGGCAGCCTGTTGATATATATTGAATGGTTTTTTTAGTTTTTTTTAAATGTAAAAAGCGAATTTTTGAATTTTTGATTATAAGCTCAATAATAAAATAACCTCCGAATTTTCAGATATAAGGACAATTATAATTTAATTTTCGAAAATTGAGGCACAGCTACTTTCTGTAATATAGAGAAAAAAAATAAGGAATGATAATACGAAAAATGAGATGGTCTTATTGTCACGTTAAAACCTTTTTTTTACTTTACATGACCTTTTTAAAATGTACAAAGTTTTATTTATCATTATTAATATAATTATATTATATATGTAAAATGTATATTCATTGTTGAGATTCTGTGTATAATCTAAGATCGATTAAGCAATATAATATAATAAAATCTTGTCAGTTCGATGGTTGTTGCATTTTTTTTGGAGGGGAACATCATTTCGTTATAGTATAAAAAAAAAACGAACAGACTTTTTTTATTTTCTCCGAAAAATAAAAATAAAACGAAATAATCGCATATAATTTGAATTGTAAAAAGCGTGTAGATGAACACATCTTCTATTTTTTTTTTTGCTCGTCATCATATCAATTCGTAATTACAATTTTTTTTGTTTCAAATTAACGAAGAATAAGAAACATCGAGAAGATCTTAATATTCTATATTGCGACATGGAAACAAACAAGAGACATATCAGTTGATAACGTAAGAAATCGATGACGATTGTGTAGCTAACATATATTAATAAAATTTATGAACTATGAAACTTAACGTAAATTGAGTTGACAAATTTTTTATTCGTCTGTAAACAGAGGAATTCGTTCTTGCGATATTATAAAAGTAAAGCGCAAGAAATGTCAATGAGATTCAAACAGATTTTCATGTTACAATAATACTTTGATATTAAATTCATTATCTCATTCTTAGTAATTTATAAATAAAATTATTAAGGTGAATATTGCTCATTATTGTGTAGGTAAACAATAATTCAATGTCAATAATCATTAAGTTTGAAGAAATTTTTTATTAAAATCTTTAAATGCATTTAAAATATTTTTTAAATGTTTTCAACGAAAATATTAAATTGTGTCATATTTCAAAATAATAAGCTATATTCACCTTGACATTAAAATAAAGTGGTCGAAAATTGAGCAATTATCATAAAATTATTAATAAAATTAGTTCAATAAAATTTTTTTGTTCTTCTATTGCAAGATTTATTTCATCAATTTTAAACCACTTTTTTAAAACTAATTTTTTTTGTTGCAAATTTAATTTTTTTTTTCTTCTAAAATTTAAGCTTTTATCTCAACAGATGTACGCATTTAACACCGTCGATTTTATGTTTTCTTGTTATATCTTATGTGCAAAACACTAAAATGAACGCACACTTACACGCGCACACACGTACTGTTGCCCTTGCGCACTCTTCGTCCTTATCAATTTTTTTTTCTATTGTTTTTGTTTCTTTATTTTTTTGGCAAATTTAAACAATTGATTTATTCTGTATTCTAAATAGTTAATAATAATTTAACGGATGTTACATAATCCTGTAATAAATGAGTGATACGTTAAAAAAAAAACACTATCGATGAATAAATCAATTACAAAATTTAAAAATTGAAGCTATTGAAGTAATAGTTCGTTTTTTTTTTATTTAAATTTATTTTTTATATACCTTTACTGTTAGCTGGCAGCTGAAAAATTTTTTTAAAAAAATCCAAAAATACATTACACATACCACATAATCCCATACAAATCATTTATTCTAATTGTCATGAAAATCGATTATCTCGCTTCTACTTCGCCTGGCTATAATAATATTGAAAAAGAAATTAGGTTTAAAAAGAGTGTAAGAAGAAAAAAATATTAGAAGAGGGGGGGGTAAGGAGGAAAGAGGAGAACTGGTGGATGACGAAGTAATTTTAGTGGATATGATTTATCGAGAAGAGGCTATAATAACGAAAACTCTTCGTTCTCCGGTTCTTTACAAAAAAAAAAAAAAAAAAAATCGTCAAGCATGAATTTAACCGAGCGAAGAATATCGAGAAAAAAAAAATCATTCGGTTTCACACTCTGGCGGCTGGAAATGGGTGAGGAATGAGATTCAAGGAGGGAGTATACAGATAGATATACACCCATCCAGATTAGTCCCCATCCAGGCTCTTCTCTTATCTATATCCCCAGATCGCGCACCGTATGATAATAATAATTGCGTTGGATTTTTAGCCGTATGTATTTATAAATCCGCGATACTTATTCAAGGCCAGGACTCGTATATCCTATCGGGGACAAGTTGGCAGATTCACCCTGAAGAAGACGTTGAGCTCGATGAGGGTGGCGAGTATGAGGAAAACAGCGTACATGCAAAGGCAGGCACGGCCTACTTTGCGGTCTAGTTGAAAACGATTAGCCGCAAACGCCACGTAAAGTAGGAGCAGAGTCGAGAGGAGACTGATTGCGCTGTACTCGAGGCCGCCCGAGTTGATGCTTATGTAGTGCTGGCCCTTGAGGGTTGGCGCGAAGGATGACTTGATCAGCCAAGGCAGACCCAGGCACAGCAGTATGTCGAAAGTATTCGAGCCGATCGAGTTGCTTATACCCATTGACCCGTGACCTGCGAGTAGTACAACTTATACCATTTTTCTTTTTCTTTTTATGATACACTTTTGATGTATTGTACCAATTTGGATGATTTCGAGATGATTTATAAGAAGAAGTCTTTTATAATTTACTTAACAATGTTATAAGATTTTTTAAAAACGAAAATGAAAGAGATAAGAAGAATTTTTGTTTCTTATAAAAAGAGTAAAGTTACGTTATGCCTTGAGAGTAATTTACCTTGCTTTGCAACGATGACACTGGATACAGCCTCGGGTACGCTTGTACCTGCTGCTAGAAATGTGATGCCCATTACTGAATCCGGTATTTTTAGCGTGTCCCCTTAAGATGTGAAAAAATTTTTTTTCATGATAAATCACGATTTGACTACTTGTTATTATTATCATTATAATAATTACCAATAATCGTGATCATCCAGGCAACGAGATAACTAAGCGAACCAATCCAAATGATGCACATGAGAAAAGTAATGGGAAACCATTTTTTGAATCTGGGCTTGTCGCAGTCCGGTATTGTACACATGAAAATCAAATGGATGGGCCACGTAATAATCCACGCTGTCTTTCTTATCCAGCCGGCTTTTGACGGCCATACCAACAGTTGGTACTCGTATTCTGAGTATAATTATATAAATTATTGATTTAATTATATTATGGCAGGTAAGATATATCTATTTAATTGAAATTGAATTCTTTTTTTTTTTTTTGAAAATGTATTTAATCAAATTAAAAAGTCCTTCAACATTAATGAGAAAAAGAAAATCAGATAAATTAAAGAAATAAGAGAATTAGTGCGAAAAAAAAAGAAAGAAAGAAAGAAAAGAAAAAAAAAGTGAAGATGATTTACCAGACTCGTGATTCTCCTCTTGAGTTTTGGTGCCACCATTCTGCAATGGCACGTCGATGGTCGCAATTTGCTCGACGCGGTCGACGGGCGATTGCAATTTATCGGATCTCGATAAGTGAATTTCCCCAGCGTCACCTGCAGATCAATATTAAGGCAAAAACGTTTACGCGTAGCTCTGTCTTTTTTTTTCTTTCTTACTATTCCAGCGTTAAATTCAACAAATTTAATCAACGATCTAAGTGACAATCGTTAGGTGCTTGTAATTATGATAAATACTGATTTTTGATAAATTATGCATTTCGATTATAGTAAATGTTACATCTCTTTGGTGGTGAAGATTTTATATTAGAATAGTGTCTTTATAACGCAGTTTTTAACCATCAATACCACCAAAGGTATTATATAAAAAAAAAAAAAATATCCGTTTATCTAATTATTAAAAGAAAATAATTAAAATATAATTTTTTAACTAGTGGACAATTTAAAAATAAAAAAAATATGATACTAAGCAAGAGTCCAGTTTGTACTTAGCGGTCAGAGAGAGATCAAATACCGAAAGTTCCATCACGTAGCAAGGTCTCACTTTATATCAATTATCACGCGATATAAGTGACAAAATATGCCTATACATACACGTACACACACATATTTATATATGTATATAAAAAGTAAGAGCAAAGAGTTGTATGTACAATTGTCTTATACATAGCACGATGACATTTTTTTCAGTTAAGCCGTGAATTATTGAAGCTTTAATTAAAAGTAATGTGTAATTGGTAAGAACGGGACGAGCTTAAGTTCTGCCTAAGTAATATATTGACGAAAATCAAGGAAAATGAGAGAGAAAGAAGCCGACAAGGAGGAGTAGGAGGAGGAGAAAAAGATATATTACCTGGACGGACAGCAGCAGCTGGATTAACAGCAGCAAGGGCTTCGGGCGTGGTCGAATTCTTTCGGCGTAAGCGCAAACACCTCTGGAAGGACTTGTCGTAGTACATAACGGCAATATAAACGATGTAGAGCAGTACCAGAGAAAGAGCTTCATACCACTCGACCCTCTCATCGTGAATTATGCAGATTAAGATGGCAACGGTCACGCCGTATGCCAGGCAGTCTCTGCTTACCGGCCACCAATCCAATGGTACCACTTGCTGTTTTGTTGTTTTTTTTTTTATTTTTTATAAATAATAGAAGAAAAAAAAGTAAATTAGTCAGCTACTAAAAATAGAATTGTTTTTATATAGGTGTAAGGTGGTTTACCATGCCCGCGCCGATTCCGCAGCAGGCTGGTACCGCGAGGATGTTGAAGACGGCCGAGCCGACTATAGTACCAACGCCGATGTCGCCCTCGGTTATGAAGGTACCAATCGCGTTGACGAATAATTCCGGTGCCGAAGTCGCCGCGGCCATAAACGTAGCTCCTGCTACGTCTTTTGACATCGACAGCGCTGTAATATATATGAATTTTCATAATAATTTTTATTTTATTAAAATTTCAAAATATAAATAAGATTATTTAATTATGACAACAAAAATAAAATATGTCTTACCGTGGCATATTTTTTCTACGGCAGGTACGAAAAATTTGTCGCATACTACGGCTAAGGCGATGAATAGGTAGAGAGATATGAGAACGTGGACTGCAACTGCGCCGGCTTGTCGCTGTTTTTCATTAAAGAAATCGTGTGGAAAGTCCTCGATTGCCGGAGGTGTGCAATTCGAACCTGCGCATCATTTGATATAAATATTTTTTTTATAAAAATCAATAAGTTTAATGTGGCATTTTTGAGATGTATTTTAGATATTCGGCTTGTTTTTGAATGAGACAGTGACAGAGAGAGAAAACTTATCTCTTCTGTATACTACGTCTTTGGGATTTTCTTATCTATAAATGCTGTAGTAGAGAAAATAAGAGGCTATACTTTGTTTTTCTTTTTTTTTTCACCTTCTTTTTCTCTCACGTAAAAACAAACATATATGTATGTGTAGGTATATGCACGTGCTGCAGTATGTTTACCTGACTAGAAGCTACTGGAAGTGGAAAAATTTCAAGCCCTCTAGTAAAACGGATTTTTAGGAAGTTAAAAAAAGTAACTCGATATATTATCTGCTATAATGTTTATTATTCATAAGACAAATAAAAATAGCCAGTCGTAACATAAAATGCTTGATATTGCGCAATACTACATTATTTAATTTTACATCCTCCAACCAATTTTCGTTTATCTTATTTTTAATTCATCGACAAGGTCATACATGAAAAAAAAAAAAACATTTTCGGCTCGGATAAATAAAATACGAATTTTCAATTTTACAAAGACATTTTTATAGATAAAAAAGTGAGTTTTGAGAAACCATTGGTTTAATAGCATTTGATGATAGAGTAAAAGAAAAAAAGTGTAATCGAATACTCGTTACTAGAATGCTTTTAATCAAGAATCGAGAAGAAAAAAATCAGGGAGCTGGAAAATACGAGTGATTATATCCTTCGCGCACCACCAAACTCTTTCGAATTTATAGTCTTTTTTTTTTTAAGAAGAACTCTGGTAAAAGTTGGCTTACAAGCGAGGAAAACAATAGTTTTCTGATTTATCGTCTTGGCAAGGCTAAGCCCAAGGTCTTATTTTTATTTATTTTTTTTTTGTTTGGATATATAGGTACAGTCCATTGTATAATTTGTTATGATTTTTTAAAACTGTGCTTGTAATTTGACATAAAATAATAATTGTCATATTTATGATTTCCTCAAACTTCATTTTTTATGATTAAATAAAAAAAAAGAAGGGAAAAAATATCATCATAAAAATGTCCTAGATTAATTATTCGATAGATGGACAAAAAAATTCAATTAAGAAAAGCCAGATTCGTCGTCGTGTTTGCAGACAACGAGATCAAGAGAAAAATCAAGAAGTTTTAGAGATCAGAGCAAGAGATAGATTTGAGAGATCAATTAACGACGATTTCCAATCACTCTTGTATATACATCTCTACAAATATCCAAGCTTACAATACCGAAAAAAAAAAAAATTTAGTTTTATTTAGAACACAGGATAATTCCTTTATAATTTAAATAAAATAAAATAATTTTTTCTTTATATAAAATTATGTATTATTAATGTGCAGTTGTTTTAAAACGTAATAACTGAAAGATAAGAAGTAAAAGAGAGACGAGAAGGAGCTGATTATTTTATTATTATAAAAAATAAATAATTCTCTTTAAGGAAATATTAAACAGTGCAAATGGAAATAATAATTTTTTCAATCTATAATTTTTTATAAGCTATTGAGGTTAAAAATTTTTTTTATAGTTTTTACCTGTGACACAATTTTTTTCATCTCTTTCCTTTTTGCCAATCAATTAAACACACCGATAGACTTAAGTATTTTATTATATTCACAAAAAATTAAAAAAAAAAATTGACACGGTTTAGGGTACATACACGTACGTTTTAATATTAAATAAGTAATAAGAAAAAAAAAATAAAAAAAAAATAAAATCGAAAACATTCGGTATTGGTATAGCACATATAAGAATGAGTCATTATAAGTTATCAGCTCTAAGGCGTCGGTGCAGACGTAGTTATATACATATAACGGATAAAACCGTGCGGGTATTATCTTGGTTGCAGAGCGAGGATAAACCCAGTCCTTATCATCTTGGACTACTGTTAATTAGATATAATATATATAGGCTTTTCAATAATAGTAGTGTTTTCATGGATTTTTGAATACAACCTTACACGAGAAAACTGTATATTTTTATGTACTGTCGGTCGATTATTCGAAGACGTAATATTCCAAAAATTTTGACTAATCTATAGCATCGTAAATCAAGTATGATTCTTTTTTTTTTTTTTTTGTCGTATCACGGAAAAGATAAAATTTTAAAGCGACGAGACTTCATATTTTCTTGAAATCATTTAAAACAAGTTCGAAGTACAATGCTGTTTATTTGTATGAAAGAAAACTTCAAAACTGCAGATTACAGTCCAATAATCTTTTGTTGTTATTATGAAATCTATTTTTCATGATTCATACAATATTAGGTTTTTGCGCATTAAAAAAAATATATATGTATGTGCATATTAAAATGAAAATTATTAAATTTAGTATAAATAAAAAAATTGTTAAAGGTTAAAAACCTCAATCTTTCAAAATCACTATAATATATAGGTGTGTCATTTAATGAATGAATGTATAAATGAATGAACGAAAAAGAAATAAAAAAAAAAATAAAAAAATACCAAGAATAAGCGATCCCAGTTACGATTAAATCCCATTGTTCCTACCGATATCGAAATAAAAAAAAAGCTCAATCGTTCCATCAACATCACAACTTGATCGATACTCGCGAAAAAGCAATTTTACGATTTTTCGGCTATATAGCTTCATATGATTTTGTATATATGTATGTGTAATACGTACGTATGTATGTACATATGGATACGAAAAGGAGCGGCAATATATAGTTTGGCGTGAAAAGGCCGCGGATGCATGAACATGCGCCTCCACTCCTTCAAACAGCGATTTTTTCTTCCGGTCTATAATACCTTAACGGTTGTATGAATGTGTGTGTTTGTATGTGTCGATACGAGGTCATCAAATAGAGGGGACAGTACAGGTTTTCAATGCATCAGGTCGTGTCTGCTGCAATCTGAGGTGCGAATTGATATACGATGTGTAATCCAAACTCACTTGATCGGAAATAAGAAAGGTAAATGTAAAGAATTGAAGAAAAAAAATCGAAGGATAACGTAAGAGAGTTAAACAAAATTGTCCGGAAGAAAATTTCACGTACGAGATCCAACATACTTATGATATCGACCATTAAACTTTATATCTCACGCACACGCGCAATCATTTTATACGTACATACAAATACTTTCGCACATGAAATACGTAGTAGAAAAATAAGTAAAACCTACGCAATATATAGTATAGGAAGCAACTCGTTATATACAGCTGTCATACCAGTTATAATTTTGCTGACCCAAAATATATAATATCAAGTCGGTTTTCTTCTATCTCCCGACGAGTAATTCAAAAGCTTTTTTATTTTTTGGCTTGGCGGCCAAGTATTCTCTAATCATTCAATTCTCTGTCTTTTTCTCTTATACCCTTAAGGAATAGGAACGATTTTGAAAATTCCCAGATGGATAGCTTTTGATCTTACAAGTCGGTTGTTAAGAAATTATACGACTGAAGAAAGCTTGCAAGTGCAAGCTTAACTGAAAAATAAAATTTTTTTGGATTTATTCAAATTTTCGAAGATAAAAATAAATTTTTTTTTTTATTATAATCGATCGAGACGATTGTAATGTAATCGAGATAAAATATATAATTGTAAGAATTCATATTGAAAAAAAAAAAATGACGATTAGCCTATACCCGTATCTTTTTAAATTTTCTGCGCATTGACGTCAAACCCACACTAAGCCAGCTCAATAATGCAGACTTAAATCACCGATGCCGTAATATTAAAGAAAACAAAAAAAAAATAACATTTGTAATATATCATACACGTTACAATATCGTATCTTAGATTACCAGAAAAAATAACGTTCTAAACGTGATAAGAGACCAGAGAGACGCGCCAGAACCGAATAGTAGATATTGTTCGTTTAAAGCACGTGAATGCGGTTTTTAAAGTGTAGCTGATATTATACTTATATATCTATGTATCAAGCTCATCGTCATGGTGTTACCGAACTCTTTATCTAATTATTGTTTTGATCGTGTTAAACTGAACATATTTATTTTCTATATGCATCCATACATATATAACGAATATCATATTTTAGTAATCAATATAATTTCAATAAATGTATAAATGAAAAAATTTAATAAAAAAATAATATCTGCAAGTGTACTTAATAATAAAAAATAAATGTAAATTTAACTCGATGAAAAGCAAATATATAGATTTATATTCAAATTGCAATCATTGACATTAAATCTTTCGGCAGAAGCGCAAACGTGAATTTACGAGCTTTCGCAGTTGATGTGCGCGAGCTAGAGCAGATAGAACAGAGACTCCGAAGTAAACTCAATATAATATATTATGTGTATTGCACGTGACGAGAGATGATATGAACTTTCAAATTTTCATCATACAGATGATGTGCAAGCCTGTAAAATTACGACCTGGTAAACATACTTTTTTCAAACTAGTTCAATTTAAAAATAAAGAAAACAATTATTTTTGAGATATTAAAAAAATAAAACGTACCTACATAATAATAAAATTGTAAGTGATCGAATTGTCAGCGAAATTTTTAAATGAATTTGCAAACTAATTTGAGATATGTGGTCTACTGATCACTGATTGTGAGTATGAAGAGAGAAAGAAGAGAGGCGTTAACGCTGAATTTCTTCGAGATGAGCTAGCCACTAGACCATGTCATTTCTTGCGGAACAGCGAGGCAAAAGAACAGATATCTCACACACACCTATATACACAGAGAGTGTCATCATATATAGACAAATATATAAATATAGGTGTGTATGTGTGTGTGTGTGTGTATGTATGGATACCGGGCGGGTGTCCGACAGTATAGCATATGTATAGAGTATAGAGTAGAGTTGAGAGAGTCCGAGAGAGTCGAGTCGTGTTATATCTAGTTTATACGACGACTACGACGACGACAACGTACATTAGGCATGAATGGCATCTCTGCTGCTTTGCTGCTGTTCTGCTGATGCTACTCGGCGAGCTTGTTGAATGAGAGCAATTTAAGCTTCTTTAGGCTGCTTAATGCGGGTATAGGAAGTCACATCAGCAGTAGAAGCAGCAGTAGAAGCAGTAGGATAGGTGATAAGCCCGAGTGTATATATACCAAGCCAAGTTGCTGGAGCAAGACGACTATTGCTACTACTACTACTACTATATATATATATATATATATATATATATATATATATATATATATAATCG
>JAPYZE010000455.1:0-39551 GCA_030522805.1 Leptomastidea abnormis
TTATATATATATATATATTTATATATATATATATATATATATATATATAGGTCTGAATTGTTTAATTGTGGGAGGGAGGGGAGGTGATGGTGGGAAAGTGCACTTATGGAAATTAGAAGGAAAGGGGGTATTAGTAGTAGGTGGTAGTAGTAGTAGTAGTTGGTTGTTGAAGGATGAAAATGAGAGAATTTCATGGTATTCGCGCAGTAGTATGAGAAAGGGTTAAATTAGTATATTGTGTGCTTATAGTTACGATTTTGGTGGAATTGTGAAGGAATAATGAGCTTTTTTTATTTTTAAAGGGGTATTAAGTGATTTTTAATTTTGGCGAATGTAATTGTATTTTTAAGAAAAGAAAAAGTTGTATGAGATTAAATGAATTTTTTTTTTTGGTAATTAAAAGAGGAGCTTTTTCTATTTTGGTTTGTTGAGAGATGAGTTATAATTGAAATCTACGTGTATTAATATTATCCTATCTTCCTCCCAGTAATTATAGGTAGGTATATATAGATAGTGTAGTGAGTGAGAGAGATGTATGTATGTAATGATTATAGCACAGGACAAAATGATATTCAATTATTAGTACAAGTAGGCTACACTACGAAAAATTAAAAAAATAAAAAAAATGTATATTCACATGTTACAAAGTGTTTAATTACTAAAAATAAAAAGAAAGAAAAAAATGTATGAAAATATTATTCATTTAATTAAAAACATCTTTTAATACATTTCCAAGCAATTATTTTAGTAATTTATCAATTTTAACAGATTACATAATCCAAACTAATATTGATTAAACAATTTTAAGTTTTTTTTTTTTTTTTTAACAAAATTTCATCTTTCACAAAACTATAATAATAAAATAATAATGCATCTGAAAATAACCCAAAATTTTAACTTAATTTTGTTTTTTCCATAATATAGGCACGTATACACCTTTATTTACCTTTTTTTTTTAAATTAATATTTCAACAACGCATCCCGCCAAAATTTTATTAAAAAATTAGGTTGTAAAACTGAATGTATCGCTTTTGTGTATGTGAGTGTATGTGTATGTGTTTGTATATCCGTAGAGAGATAGTGTAAATACGTAATGCGCCAATTACATTATCTCTCGCATGTGTGTCGTTTCTTCCCCCCCCCCCTCCACCCTACCTTTCTTTCTTTTTTAATTTTTTTATCAACAACAACAACAACAGTAACAACAACAAAAAAGAAGAAGGAGATAATAGAGACTCGGGTAATTTAATTGAGAAAAAAAATACGTAAATTTAGTCCATCTACATTATACATTATTTGCATATTTAAAGTATCTTTACAAACAATAGCAAACAAATTCATTTTTTTTTTTTAACAAACTCAACAATTAACAAGTACTCACTCATATACCATCCCATCATCAACTCATTATCACCCAAATAATCAAATGACAATTATACTTTCCCTTATCATCAAACATACCCAGTACATACAAATTTCTGCAACCCTTCTTTTTTACCCAACTCACAAAAAAAAAAAAAAAACTAAAAGCAAACGATCTGAAGATAAACAATCGCTATACCTATATCGATGAATCATTAAAGACGATAGTTCGATTTACTTATTATGTATACCTATATACAAGCACGTAGACGCGCAATCATGTAAAGCACACCCCCACCACTCTTTCCTAGTGTGCATGACCAGTAGACTAACTCGAGAAAACAAGCAGTTCGATTGAGGTTCAGCGACCGCTTACAGTGACGATCGAAATCATTTGGTTTTACGAAAATTTTCTTTTTTTTTTATTTAAGGAATGGTATTGTTTATTGTTAAATAAATGATGATTTAATTAATTTAAGTTTGAATTTCATTTTTGGGTGATATAGGTACTAAAAATGTTTTAATTAAATCTCGTTAAGTATATAATAATCGAAAGTTTACAAAAATAATTCAGTTAAAAAAAAAAAGAAAAAGAAAAGAGAAAGTTTAAAAGAAAAAGAAGAAAATAGTAAAAAAAAATTATTAAAAATTAGCATTGAAAGTGATTAAAGGATTCGTTTATCAACGTCACCATACACATAAGCGACGAAATTGAAAAAACTTTTTGTTTAATTAATTTCACAAATCTCATATCCAGCAGCATATAAAGAATAAAACAAGAGTAAAAAGACATATTATAAGGAAAGCATTTTAAAAATGATAATAATAAATAAAAAAATAATAATAAAAAAAAAAAAAAAAACTAAGTGCATATACACACGAATGGTGCGAAAAAAGCACGCGTTTTATTTATATTTTTGCTCAACGATGAATTATTATTTTAAAGTTCAACGCTCAGCTATAGCAGTAACAGCAGTAGCACCGGGTTATATATGTATAACAGCAGCAGCAGCAGCAGCAGTAGTAGCGGCGCTTATATGTATATGAAACGCGGCGTTATAATAATTGTCGATTCTACTTTTAATTGAAAAGCCCAAGCGTATACATATACCCATACATACGCACACATACAAACTCTTTCTCTTTCTCCCTCATACGTATACATGCTTTAACGTAATTAATTGGCACCCGGCTTTTAATTTTGTATTACGAATCACCAAACTATATATATATTATATATAAACACATACATACATACATACAAACACAAACAAAACCTTTTGAATTAATTTGAAAACAAATCATGTTTGCCGCATTATTTATTATCAATATTACCGATCATTAGAAACGAAATAATAATCTCTCCTCCCCCCACCCCACAGTCTCTTTACTCTCTTTCTCACTTGAATTGATTAATTTTCATAAACGCTCGCTCTCTTTCTTTTACTCTCTTGCGCAAAATGAGCTATCCTTTATTAACTTAAAAAAAAAAGTATTTAATTCCTATAACATGATTAATAACGTCTTGATGATGCGTAGTCGACTTTTAAATGTATCTCGATAAAATGTATGATTATATACATTGCATAGTATATAGCTTTCTTTACTTTTATTTTTTTTTCCTACATCCAATGGTGGTCTTTACAAAGCTGTATTTATTTGCGGTCATTCGTCGTATATAAAGCGAGAGAAGGAATAAAATCACACAAAGTAAAGTCGAACGATTGCCTATACACATCAACAACTACTGTATATAGTGCATACAAGAACTCAATGTCCAAACTTTTTTTTCTTTTTTTTCCTCTCTCTCTTTCCTTCCCTATATACCAAATTTCCATTACGAAAGTCGCAAACTTCAATTCAACGCCTAAAGTACCGAATTTCCAACTCCCTCCTTCCTCCCCCCTACACACACGTATAAGTATAGCATCAAGCTATGAGATCTACCTACTCTGTAAAAAAAAGGAAGAAGCCTTCACCGACTTTCTGCGTCTCTTGTAACCACAAAAGCCTGCATCTCTTCTCTTTTCACCCCTCAAAAAAAAAAAAAAAAAGGAATTTAAAAACAGTAAGAAAAAAATGAATGTAAAAACAAACAAAAAATATATATCTAGTGAAATCAGAGCGCTTTTTTACATGAAATAAAAGTAAAACCGATGGATATAATATATCGTATTGTCAAAAAAATAAAAAAAAAAATAAACACGAAACGTTACTACTGTATAGTAACAAACATATTCGTAAAAATATATACTCACTTTTCTCAAGTGACCGTCGGTGCTGGGCTTGCACTTTTATCACTAGTATACACACTAAAACCGGGAGGAAAAAGGAAAAGAAAAAAAAGAAATATACGTAGGTATATACAAGTAGGATAGATAAAACCGGAAGTAAAGTTAAAAGGACAAGTGATTAAGGATACAATTAATTTTGATTATACGGGGATATAATTTGATGTTACAGGACACTTGATAAAACAGATAAAAAAAAATCAAATATTAAAAAATAAAAAACACACTATGTAATAACCGAACTTGAAATTGATGTTTTATCACTTTGTAAAAGTCACAGTACAACGCGTATATTTAATTTCAAAATAATCGTTCTCGTATATTAAAAAAAAAGAATCGAATCACGCACGTTTATATATTTTCTTGATTTTACAGTATTAACGTATCTCTCAAGTTGTAGCAAAGTGTGTATGGTAAGCTTCGCGTGTTAGACGATATAAAAAAAATTTAGCTCGTACGGTTTACTCCGGCTTATTTCTCAAGCTAATTTTCAATCGTACACGTTTACTAATCACTGCTCCTTTTGAATTTTTATGCATACACACGAGTGTTTATATCGAACAGAATAATCTGCAAATGACTTAGCTCTTGTTTAAAAAAAAAAACCACGTGGTTATAAAACAAATCATAAGAAGCGTTAAACGTTCTCCGATTTGTAATTCGCGTGTGTTTATATATTTAAAGTGCGTTTAGTTATGAAGGAACGAAAGAAAGGACGGTTAAAATAACCAGGACAAATTAATCTCGATTCTTATTGGACTCCAAAATTTCCTCGTGAGATATATGTCCTGTGTCCAGCTTCTAGTTTTTCCTTGCCTTTTCGATGATACGTATGTCTCGTTAATCGAGACCTTGAGCTTTTTCGTTTTCTCAGCACACACACTAATCAACACACTATACATACACCCTTTTCTTTATCACTACACATATACACATGTGTATTATATTATATTATGCTTTATATTTATCTTTTGAAGGGGTATGGTGGAGCTTTCACTCACTATATATATATTCTGGTTACCACTGTTTACACTGATATATTCACTGCAAGTAGTGTAAGACAAACTTTGCACTCACTTTATATATATGTATATATAATTGAAGAGCTGCTTAACATCAAATGGTCTCAATTATTATAGGACCAAAAAAAAAAAATGATTTTGTTATACACTTGATTCATAAATATTTTTTATTAATTATTATTTCACTACAATTATTTTTTTCTTTTTCACAATAACACTTGGGTCTCACTCACTATATTTCAAATCGAACACTTAAAAAAATCTTGCTTGCCTTACTTTTCTTCTTGTTAGCACATAAAAATAAAATGCACAGCACTAATATTTATCCTATGTCAAAAAAAGGATGACACTGACACACTGTTGTGTATACTAATAAACACTTGAGCAGACAATGTTGTCGTTATATATTAATGAAGATATCGATTAAAATCGGTATTAAAAAATACAAATTAACTAATACACAATAACACACACGTTATCGGCTGATCACGTGGACGATTTTAACGTAGAATCACTCAGATTTAGCAGTACCCCAATAAATTTGTATACCACGTGGGATTTAAATATACAACAATATTTGTATCTCCTTTGCAGGAATAAAAAAAAAAAGCAAAAATCAGCCGGCGCTGCCGATCCGGATCGACAACGCTCCAGCAACACTTATCTCAATTTCTCTCACTCTCTTTCTCTTTAGATTCTCAAATGAAAAATTGGGTACATAAAAGCCCTACACATACAACACTCGTATACACTTACACACGCGACAGAGAAACTAAAAGAGAGAGAGAGGTAAGAGATAATAATAACACATACACGAAAAAAACACCGGTAAATATATATGTATATAAATATATAGATATATATATATATATATGTATATGTATTGCACAGGGTGCAAAAAGGCTTGCTCGCTCGGCCGTTGGCGGGCTTCGAATGAGAGAAGCAGACTTGCTGCTAGTACATACACTCCGCCTCGCGCTCTTCGTCCCCCACGCGGGCACAACCCACCCGCTTTACCCCCCTTTACCTCTCTCTCTCTCTCTCTCTTTCCTTCTCTCCCTTTCTATCCTATCCGGATTCTCTCTCGCTCACTCGCTCACTCGTGCTTATGGGCAGCCAGCAGCAACCCACCTCCTATCCTATACCCGGTGCGCGCACACTCGCTGCTGCTGGCTGCTGCAGGGCTCTCTCTTTCTCTACTCTGTTGTCGGTCGACCCTTTTACACTTGATACGCATAATACCCGGTACCTATATAGGTACTATATACCACCTGCATTGCTTTCAGCTTTAACTATAATTTGACAATTATGATTTATTAAAAAATCAGGTGTAATTTTTTTTTTTTTTTTTAAAGCTTAAAAAGAAGATATACTGTTTATTTCATAAGTTGTTATATTTAATAATTAATCTATCATTTTCATTTTAAATCGTTATAAAACAAAATAATAGCAGATATTACGTAAAAATCGGTATAGCGTTAAAGAGAGTCCAGTATAGCACGTTGCGCTGGTGATATGGTATATATCCACGTACTCAAATGCAAAGGATATTTATAGAAAGAGAAAGAAATAGAAGGATCGGCTACCGCTTCCTGGGTGTATATGGGTGAAAGCAAGACGGTTGTTTTGTGCGAAAACAACATATATAAGATAGAGAAAGAAAGTGATGGGATTTATCGTGTTGGTATATGCGGGTACGTGTGTGTAGCGGCGGTGGCGCACAATCGGCGCTTACTATATATACGGGGTGAAATTTTGGCGCAGGCGCTTCGCTGCGTGCTACTCTATCTATATATAGATATATACATAGAAAGAACTATGGTGAGACATAACGGTAGCAGCAACGACGACGACGACGATGATGCCTAGGAGGTGCAAGTCTCGCACAAGGGGAACTGCAGCAGAAGCATCGGCAGCTAAGCCTCCCCTTGGCTACTACTACTACGATACAAGGCCTAACTTTTCGACTCTTGCACACTCGCCACGCCGAGAGATAGTGTGTGCCTATATGGGATGCGTATGTGCGGGTAGATTTTATTTTTTATTTTTTTTTTATTTTTTTTAGGGAGTGAGAGAAGAGAGTTGAAAAGAAAAAAGGGGGGTTGCAACGTTGCACTAGAGAGGGTTGCAAGCGTGCAGAAGACGAGTTTAAGAGAAAGACAGAGGGAGTAAAAGAGAGAGAGAGAGAGAGAGAGAGAAAGTGGTATGAGCTTGATTTTTGGCGCGTGGGCGTGTGCGCTTAAAAAAGGGGTAGATTTTTTTTTTTTTTTTTTTTTTGTTAAGGGGGTAAGGGACTGTTGCTGGGGCTTGAGATATGGTACTAAGGGAGAGAAAAGGGAGATTTTTTCTCTGTGTGTGTGTGTGTGTGTGTGTGTTGCAGTTGCTAGTCTTATCAGATATATAAGGTATATGATGTATGTATGTTGTGTGTATTGCAAAGTTTTATTTGTACAAGAGGGCTTATGGGATTTTGTCGATTAAATCAAAATACATTTTATTTTATTTTATTTTTTTTTATGTGTTATTTAGGTTTTAATTGATATGTTATTTTTGAAATTGGTTTTGATATGTTTTGGTGATAGAGCTTTTAATTTTAATATAATTGGCTTTCTATTTTTATACCATACACATATAACTGTATTATTGTTAAATATAATTTATTTTTAAAAAGTAACTTCGTAACAAAAAAAATAATTTCTTTAGATAGGTAAAATAAAAAAATTATATATTTTTAACAAGACAGACTCGTCTACAATCTTTTTCTTGATGACGCTAAATTAAAAACTACTATATACATCCTACCTATTCTCGCGCAAAATTTTGAGCTGCACATGCAAACTACGACAAAAAAAAAAAAAGAATTTTCGTAAGATTTTACGTAAAGCCACACGAAAAGAAAGAAAGAAAATCGTAGAGAGAAACAGGGAGGAAGGGACGTGTGTAAGAAAAAAAAAATTAGCGAGAAAGCACATAGAAAAAGAACGAAAGGGGAGAGAGAGAGAGGTAGTAAGAAGAGCGAAAGTAAAGAAGTGGCCAGAAAGAGGTGAATAAAGAAGGTGGAGGAGGAGAAAGAGTATAGTGAGGTGAAGAGAAAGAAAGAAAGAAAGAGGTCCAAAAGAGAGAATGAGAGAGAAAGAGCCCCAGAACCGAGACGCTGAGGAGCCATGCCCGAAACGATGCGCTTCGAAAAGAGAGAAAGAGAGACAGCGAGTATAAGAGGAAGAAAGTCGACGAGTGCATACACACACACACACACACACATACATATACATACTGTATACACCTACATACGTGAATTTTTCGGCTCGTGCACATACTTTTTGACATGCACGTCAACGACGACACCCCGTACAAGTGTGTCGTCGTCGTCGTTGTCGTCGTCGTCGCGACGTCGGCTGCCGGAGGGGGTGAGGCCAAAGAGGGGGTCATCTTGTACATACATACATACATACACACCAGGCTGAGCTTTTTTTTCTGAGGGAGGTAGCTAGAGAAGTAAAGAGGGGGCGATTACGTCTATATACCTATGCAGTGTTTGAGTATAGTCTGCACATATACATACCAGTCAAAGGAGTGTTACCTACAGTCTTTTTACTCTTTCTCAGCTTGCTCTTAGACATAAGTATGTAGTTGAATGAGAGACAAGCTGGATATGTGTAGTCTTGCTGATCTCGTTTTTGGCTGTTTTTTTGTTTTATTTATATATGAATGTAAAGAAGGTATTGTTTTTATTATTTGATTTATGTCTTTTATTTGATAGTTGAAAGAACAATTATTTAATAAAATTAAGAATTTAAGCTAAAATATTTAATAAACATGCTTATATGATGACTTACTACCATTAAAAAAAAAAAATATGTTTTCTCTCTTATTTTTCAAGATAACCGTATAAGAAAACGAAAGATTTCTTTATTTTTTTTTCTCTCTTTCACCCAACGAATTATGGGGTCGCAGGTTTAAAGAAAAATAAAGAAAAAAAAAAGCTATACTACAACTGCATCGTAAAACGCGAAACGAGAAGGGTAAAGAGAAGAAACACTGTAGAGAAACGAAGAGAAGAGAAGAGAGAAGAGAGTATGAGAATCCGGATTTTCAATTATATACAGTATGTGCTGCACGTTTGAAATATTTGGCGCTTTGCCAACGACGACAATTTAATGTTGATTGTGATATGAGAATTACGGTTTTAAGCTTGTACACTACTACTACTACTACTATTACTTCTACTACTACTATTACTACTACCTACACACTTTCGATGAGCTTTCTTTATTTATTTTTTTTTTTACACTTGTATTGCAATTATACTGCTCTTTTCTTTTTAACAGTGTAAAAGATTATAGGGCGGTAATTGTACTTTTGTTTGATGTATAATTTTTATTTTATATTTCTAAGGTAAATGTTTTGATTTGTGCTTTGATAATAATTAGTACTCAAACAATATACTACGTGTGATCATTGTATTATAAACTTTATGAGTTTTATATTATTTCTGTTTTTTATTGTTTAATTGAATCAAGCAAATTGTAAATCCCAAAATTATTAAATTTAATCAAAAATTAAACTTACAATAATCCATTTACCACATTAGATTACACCACACAACTTTTCTATCCATTTAACTACATCGTATTTGTATAAAGCTTCAAGTGCTACCAACTTGAAAGAGCTTGCAAGCTCTACTTTCCCCTTCATCAATGCAACCTACACGTCGCTATAAAAATCTAGAGAACCGAAAAAGCAAAAAAAAAAAATTTTTTTAAAGCTCTACGTTTTGAAAGCAGACAAGGGGGATGTGTTACTACTACCACTACTACTACTAATACTGCTACTGCTGCTGAGAAAGTCTCATTAGAGATGCGCATGATTTGCGTGAGCTCGGTAATTAACGCCCCTTTTCTCTTTTTATATAGTGCAGCCTCTCTTTATATACTATATGTATATGCTTAGCTCCGGAAAATCATTACCGCCTTTAAATTTTCAGACTCTATATGAGCTTATACCCTTACTGTATATATTGTGTGTGGTGAAAGAAAAAGGAAAAGCTTCATTTTTAGTCAAGAGTCTCTAGTGCTTTTTTAGATATTACGTTATTATTTTCTTTGATGATTTTTGTGAGATATGGTTGAAGTTTGATGATGCATAGTATGAGCTTTTGATGATAAATGATGATGACGTGATGTGACAAGTATTTATGAGAACTAGCGAATCGTTGTATAATATTCTTGTTTAACACATATTTTTTTTTTTTAGATGTTTAGATAAACGTTATTATTTTTTAAGTGTTTATTTTATCTTGATAAAAATATTTTTCTGTAAGAAAAGTAAAAGAACAAAAAATAAATGAATTTTCTTGGTTGCTACGCGATAAAGCGACACCTCTTGGTCGTTGCCAAAATTCTCTAGTTATACCACTCTCTACCGAAATATTGCTAGGGGTTTCAGCTATGAAATTCGATGGTAGACTCCTGTAAGTATCGTCTGGGCTTCTGATGTAGCTGTTGACAATGCAGTGAGCTTTAAGATTTTCATTGTTCACATATTTTTATTTATACATTTAAAAATTGTATATATATATTTTTTTTTTTAATATAATTTTTGATTGAATTTGATAAAATTTTTATGTTTGATTGTAGCATTGAGATTTTAGAGAATGTTGTAATGTTGGAAATCTACGATAGGCATCTTCCTTATCTCTATAGATATATTTTGTTTGTACCTACAGTGTCATACATAAATATATAATTTTTTTAATAAAATTTGTAAATTTGTCCTAATTTAGCATATATTTTATGTTTGCACATTCAAATTAATAATTACAATTAGGATTGTTAAGCATCTATTTACAATCATATTTTCCATTGTGATCTTATTTTTTCCAAAAATTTATTTATTACCATAACCATTATAGTCATTTATTTTCACTTTATAAACTTTTTGTTTTGAGACTTCATGACTGTGTAAATACAGTCATGCGGCACTAAGAAAATCCGTCGGCTTACTCGTCAAGAAAGGCTTCAACGTCGCGACTTGTAGGTAGTTCATGTGCCTATATATCGATTGGTAACGTAAATGTTTAATGATGAAAGGGGAGACTTGTTCAGAACTTGTTTAGTAAAGATTTGTTGCAATTTGTTTCGAATTTGGATAATTGTTTTCGATCATTTACTTGGTAGTTATTTTTTTTTTATAAGAATTATATAGAAATAAAAATTGATACTGTATAATCTACTTTATCATTGTAATGTGACTTCCGTAAATTGACTTTAATTTTCTTTAGATAAACACACTTTTACATATTGTCTTTTTTCATAAAAAATTATTTTCCTTGAAATAATAACGTGATTATCTGGCCGAAGAAATTATCTTGATATCTATTAACTATGTTCTCACCGATATTTTTATAATTTTTTAAAATCATTTTATGACTATGAAACAGATAAGGAACCTTGATTAAAGTTTTATCGGATGAAAACAACTACCAACTTTATGACTTCTTAGTAACATGTTTATTGCATAATTTTACATCTAGCATAATTTTTGTTCAATTTACATTATGAAATTCTTATAAATGTAGATTTAATATTAATTTTTATTTTTTTTTTAATTTTATTTCTTTGTTACATAATATGAGCTTAAAAATTTATTGCTGTTTACAATAAAATATTGTCAAATAATTCCATGACCGAATTTTTTTAACAGTAATCATATTATTTTGGATAGAGGTCTTGAATAAATTGAATAATATTTAGAAAGTGATAAAGCTTTATTACAGCTATATTAAAAGTTTTTGACATTTACTTGGTCATATTTACACATAAAGTTTTACCATCTTTAAATACATTTAAATAAAAAAAATCTTTTAAAAAATTATAAAATTGAATTCTATAAACTTTTCCATTGTTTAAAAAACTATATCCAAATTAAATTAATTATACATTTGAAATTGTGTCTTATAAATATAACTCAAATTCAAATATCTTGTAATGATTTAATCGATTAAACGTAGGCTTCGTAATCTACGGATCATGGGTTCGATTTCCAGCGTTAAGTCGATTAAATCGGGTAGTTTTCACATGCCAAAATACGTTAAAGAGCGTCAAATAGGCTACAAAAATAAAAAATATAAACATAATTTATCATTTCCGCGTATATACAATGCACGTGTAGTTTTCAATTTTACTTAAGGACTTCCCCAGCAGCGTCAATTACACATTTAGATCATGACATAATGCAATATAAAATCCATTTATCCAGCAGCAGTACAATATACATATATTAAGTATATGTAACAATGACTTTTTTTTTTCCTCTTATCAGTATAATCAACAATCGCGGAAATAAAAAGACTTTCTTAACAAAATAAATGAGTCACAGATATACAAAGCTCATCGCAATATACTTTCATTAGCTACTTTCCAAAGAGATTAACATGACGAGTAAACATTATGATTTTCGTATTTTATAAGCCAGTTTTTTGAAGATATCATCATCAGATTACTTTTTTACGTCCGTCAAGTAGATAGCAACCTCTCCGAAAAAAAAGATCAAAATAATGTCTCTGCCTGTACGTCTTTTTTTCGCAATAGCCCTTATGGCTATGATAGCCATGGGTATCGAAGCTGCAAGTTTAATAAGAGGCACCAGACTTCCTAATGACAAGTTAGTCTGTTTTGGTAACGTCCACGAAGCTGCACAGCCTGGCAGAGTAATAACTGCTACCAGAATCTGCAACAGACTCAACTACAGAGACACCATAAACAACATCGAAGTTCGAGATCTTGGAAGTTTAGGTAGAGGTGGATATGCTCAAATTACATCTGGTGGTCTTGGTCAACGAGGTGTTACTGTCTACATGTGGAGTCAACCTGGACAACCACTTGATTTTAGTCTTAATGTCCATGCTAGAGCCTATTGATGCTGCTCTGGTATTGATAAAATAGATGATAACAGTGTGTTTATTGAATAAATAAAAATTATGTTTCATTGTAATGTTGAAATTTTTTTTATTTGTAATTATGTGTGATTCATATATGTGTTGTGGAAAAAAAAAATTGAATAAAATAAGGTGTACGTTTCAGCAAAATTTTGTATTTTTTCTTTTATTTATGAACATATTGATAATAAATATTATCAAAAATTACTTGTAGGATTATATTCAAATAAATTTGGAAAACAAGGAATTAAAAGATTTTGCATTAAATCATAGTCTTATACTATTTCTAAAAAAGTTTTGTTACCTAGAAGAGTTATCTTGAATATTTGCAGTTAGCAAAATAACTATTTCACGGAATAGTTTAAAAATTTTTAAAATTAATAATTTCTAAACATTATAATTGTTGGAAACTACATTCACCTGCATCACAAAGATAAGACTTGATGAGTTTAAATATTTTGCGAAAATCAAGAAATTATATTATATGCAAGTTCAAGTCATTATTAAATCAAATTTTGTTCATTTTAAATTTACAAATACTATTTTTAATTTCTAAAAAATAATTTTTATTGATGTCTGAATTTTATAAAAAAAATTGTATTAAGCTATACTTTATAAATAGAAATTGACATATATTGTACAATATTAATTCGCGATAAATTAAAGATCCGGCTCAATTGTGATGTCATAAATAACAGAATTAATAATTTCCAGAAGACAATTGATACGTAACAAATGAAATAAAAAAGTAAAATTACACATTGACCATTATCTCTTTTGATTTAATCCCAATTGATAAGATAGAAAAACAAGATAAAAACAGTCAGAATGAATATTCTCCAACAATATATAAAGCAAACTGCAACCGCAAGCAGTAATCAACCTGTTCCTTTCGCAACTCAAACACAAAAGGAAAAACTCCATCCCTAAAAGTCACACACGCAAAAAATGGCATCCTACAAGTATCTCGCTATTTTTGCCGTCATCTTAACCGTCGCCACAGTCGGTGTTTACGCCACTAGCCTAATCCTTGGCACCAGATTATCAGGAGATCAACTCGCTTGCTATGGCAACGTACACTTGGCTGCGCAACCCGGTAGAGTAATAACTGCTACGAGAATCTGTAACGTACCTCAGCCGAGACAATTGATCAATTACATCGAGGCTAAGGATCTTGGAAGCAGTGGCCGAGGTGGTTACGCTACTGTCACAGCTGGAGGACTTTATCAGAGAACTGTTACCATCTACATGTGGAGTCAGCCTGGTCAACCGCTTGATTTCAGTCTCAACATATTCGCCAGGGTTTATTAAACTTGGTTAAGTTGAAGAAAAAAAAAAAATTTGAAAGTCAAAAATTGACTTTTAGTTGTTGATTTATTTAAATTATTATTATCAATCTAAGATATATTTTGTTATTTATTTGTTTATTTGAAAATGTTTGATCAGATGTACATAAAATTAGAGTTAGCAAAATAAAAATTTAATTCTGGTTAAATATAGTGAGTCATATCTATTTTTATTCCTTGCAAATACCTACAATAAGATATCCAAATTTTAACGAAGTGAAATATTTTAGAATTTGTGTAAAATTATAAATAAACGTTTATTAGATCTAATAATTAATTTAGTTATTAAAATTAAATAAAATAAAAAAAAGGTTGAAATATTATCTTTAGTATTGCCATAAATTTACGCAATAAGTTACTTATCAAAATAGCTACGGTTGTTATCGACAATTGTAACTAGAGCTCTTGAACAAAAGTTTAAATCAATTCTTAATTAAAAATACATATTTATATTTAAGTAAACGAAAAATAACTTAGATGGCTAAAAAGTACTTGAAATTAGAAATGAATTCTTACCAAATAAGCTTTGATAACATAAGGCTTTCTGAGCTGTTTCGATATGGGAGATATGGGAGGAAAATACATAGGAGAATAAACGTAGCATTATTTTTAGCATTTAAAAGTTAAAAATCGTGGTAAATAAAACTCACACAGCTGGAACATTAAAACTAATGAGAAGCTAAAGCTTCTTTAGTTTTTTCAATGTATAAAAACTTTTTACATTTAATTTTTTTTGTTGGCGATGACTCGTATTACACCAATTTGCGATTGTAAAGGGGAAGAACTACTATCTCTTTCTTTCTTTCTTTCTTTCTTTCTCTCTTTCTTTCTCCACTATCAAATACGTCACTTTACTCTTGAGATTACTTGACTGTCCATAGCAACTGCTAAGTTTTATTTATATTAACTTTTCAATGTCAAGAAAATTCAAATAATTCATAAATTTTGTGCCTTCATTTTAAATTCAAATAAGTATTAATAAAAAAAAAACCTTATTTAAAGTTTTCTATTATTTAAGAAAAAATTAATATCTTTTATATTTTATTATATATATGTGTTTAAAATCACTAACACTTCGATATTTTAAATCTTTAACAAAGATAACGAAGAGAAAGATTACTGTTACTCTAGCTGTCAGTACATATAAACTGCTCCTAAAGTAAAAAGTCCACTCAGTAAGTCTTGAAGAATCAATCTATAAATACGAACAAATAGACAATCCTTACAATGGCTTCGTCAAAGTGGTCTTTCGTCTATCTGTTATTCCTACTAATAGCAGCTGTGATTTTTGTAAAGGCTGTAGTGGAGCCCGACTTTAGTCAAGGAAAAAGGGATCCTTTGAGAGATAACCAGAAGTGCGTATGGAATGAAGAAATGAATCCTGTACCTGGAAATGTATCAGAGATGAGCTTGAGATGCAATGCTCTATCTGGTCATCGAATAAATTATGCTGCTTTTTGGGATTTAACTCGACCTAACAAGACCAAATCTGTTGTAACAGTAACTTATGGAGGTATTGGACAATCATTTATTGAGTTACTGATTCAAAGTGAAATCAGCAAGAGATTGGATTTTCATATACAAGTTTTTTGTAAATAATTGATAACTTGTTGCAATTTGAATTTTCAAATTTATGTTAAAACAAGTCAAATAAATGAGTTTATTTAAAAAAATTACTATAATCTCTGTCTTAATTATTTTTCATCTACTCCATAATAAATAATTACTATAATTAAAATTGATTTTATTACTAAAATTATAGAAAAGGTTTTAGTAGGTCAGGATGGATATAATAAATATATTTAGAACAATAATTTTTTTCAAAAAAACATATTTTTATTTAAAACATTAAAATAGGTACAAACATACCATAATAAAATTCATATAATATAATCAATTGACAAAATAACAAATTTACTTTTTCAAAATAACATCTCTTCTCAAAATAATTTGTAAATCTCTTACAACACACTCTTTGCATAAACCAAAAGATTAAATAATACAGCTTTACTGGGTTGACTCCAAAAATGTAAAGTCACCGAATTCTGTTGTATACCACCACTTATAATTTCTCCATAACCACCTTGTCCTGGTATTGGAAATTGATCTTTGGCGTAGATGTAAGTGATGTTAAGGTAAGTTGGTAAAATGCAACTTTCAGTTGTATTAACAACAGCATCGTAAATTGCATAAACAGCAATTGTTCTGTTGCAAACGAGAAGATCGTATGATGTTGATTTACCAAATTGCAAATTAATGGCATTTGCACTTATTGCAATTAAAGCAATAATGACTGCTGTTAAGATTATCTGTTTAGACGTCATCTCGTCTATGGACTTATTGACCAAAGTAAGGACAACTGATTACAAGCATTTCTGACCGCTAATTTTATAGGAGATCAGAAAATTACGTGACTAAGATTTTTTATCTTAGATCTTTATTTATTTGCAATATTTTAAAAAAAAAATCTGATAAAATATTAAATTTTCTACTGATAATTGTGAATCACCGATCTTACTTCATTGGTAAAATATTAATACATTTTTATTATAATTATCTAATAAATAATTAAAAATCGATCTAATAATTTTAAATTTATTAATCCAGTATCTTTTAATCAATCAAGATTCAAATGATAAGATAGAACGAGGTAAAAGTTTCGCTATTGTCTTATAAAATGGATATTCGCTAATCATTAAGCGACAGTTGATATTACAGATCAAGCAAAAAGTAACATCTCTGTAAAATGGCTTCAACAAAAAGTTTTATTTTCGGTGCAGTTATTCTTGCAATTACTCTGATATCAGTAAATGCCACAAGTTTCGCTCTTGGCTCCACACGAATCAATTTGGCTTGTAACAAATCCATAAAAGTTCCAGCTATACCGAACAAAATTGTAAGGACAACGGAAATCTGTACTGTACCAGCACATGTGAACATATCGTCAATAGAAGCTACAGATAATACTGGTTATGGCAATGGTGGTTTTGGAGAAATTATTAGTGGATGGTTGTTTCAAAGCTCAGTTTCAATACATTTTTGGAGTCAACCTGGAAAACCGATTGATTTTACTTTATCGGTTTATGTAAAATAATAATTCAATTTTGTAAAAATGTTATTTTTTTGTTTGAATGTCAACTATACATATGTAAATTTGATAAATTTTGTTATTATTATTAATTCAAAATAAAATATTTTAAACAGATTTGTAAAAATACTTGAATTATTTATTTAATTAATCATATATCCTATATTTTTTGTATAATAACATTAAATTACTTATACTATAAAATAATACAATTTAACGTATGTAAATGTTACATCCATTTAACAGATCATTAAAATCATCTTCTCAGGTCTACTTCCGCCATACGCTATTGACAAACTTATCCGTTTTGATATCCGTTATCTCACCGGAATTTTAAACATAATATAATCGACCTCAGTTTTCTCGTAAATTCGACCGACTCCAATTAATATACCAAACACATCATTAACCGCAGATATCCCGTAAATTTACGTGTTCGTAAGAAATTATCTAAATTTTTGTCACATCCCGTAACTTATTGACTTTGTTTTTGTAGATTTTTTCCATTTAGTCATATTTCCGGATAAGGAAACGCTGAAAACATATAAAAGAAGAGATCAGAGGTCAGTTGACATTTAGTCAGTCTGTCAGCTATAAGTACCATAATTCGATCATAGTCGCAGCAAATTTAATTTTTAAACTAAACATATTTTTGCATTAAATATTAATTTAGCTGAGCGTTATATAAAATTGCGATACGAAATTACGGTATCTAAGTATTTTGGTTTTATTTACTAAAAATCAATTTAAAAAAAATAAAAATCTCTTATTTCATTGTATCCAGTCTTCCCTGATACGTCGAGTAACAAGGTATAAAATTTAAGTTATTTTTCCATAATTGATTCTCGAGTCAAGTCAAAACAACCCAGTCATCCTCTTTCCTGCATTAAGTCACAAAACCTATACCAGTGTAAAAACCACTAGGTACTCTCAGACAATTCCGCTATCACATTTCTCGCGCCTAGTAATAAAATCACACCACGGAATTATATCGCGGAGGACCAACAGCAAATTACTATCACATCATAGTTCACTTCAATAAATAACGTCAATTATAATAAATTTCAATTTGATTAAATCTTAAGAAAACATGATTAAATTTGATTAAAATTTATAGTAACGATTATTTCATGAATTGAATAAAGCGCCTGGTTATATGATTACCACTTTAACATAGTTGTTCACGAAGATGCTTATCAAAGGATGACGTTATACTTTAAAAATCTACCTTATTTAAAAGATACTGAAATTATTTAACACGAGAATGCTAAATATAAAATAAGTGTAAATTTAATTTTATTTAAAGTGCTTTATCGTTAATCTTGAAATAAATATTTTAATTAGAAATTTTAAATAATGTTTTATTAATTTAATTTTAATTTTTGTAATTTTATTAGTACATATACGAAACTTTCAATTATTAAACGATAAAATAATTGAATAACTTTTATAATTTTTCAATAACACTTGATTAATGATAATCATCAAAATGATGTCAGAACTAATAGTGCTCAATTTATTTTTTTTTTTTATCTTTGATTAATATATAATATTTGATACCATACTTAGATTTAGCATATTATTCCGAGAAATTGTTCATCCGCACACAAGATATCAATTCAAGGAAAAAAAAAAGAAATCATTTTCGAAAATAACATCTTCGTCACCAGCATCATGAGTCATTTCATGTTCACACATATATAAACCTTTGTTGATTATATACTCGATAAGATAACGAAAAAAGTAATGAAACGTTAAAAAGTATAAATCAACAAGCACAGAAGCAATTCTTAAATTTTGCACCTCTTTCAAGGGAGCTCATCATCATCATCATCCTCTCAAAGATGACATCGTTCAGACATCAGTTTTTCATCGCTTTTGCTGTGCTTTTGGTGTTCGTAGCAGCAGCAAGCGCAGTAAACTTTGTAAAAGGTTCAAGACAAGCGAGAGACGGTGTGGTTTGCAGAGATAACAATGTCAACGTTCGTGCACAACCTGGTCGTGTAGTGACTGCAACGAGAATTTGTAAGGTACCAAGATACAATCAGACCATCACTTATGTATTTGCTCAGGATCGAGGTATCAGGGGCAGAGGTGGTTATGCTCAAATTCAACGTGGTGGAATTGGACAGAAAAATGTTACTTTATACTTGTGGAGTCAACCGAGTCAACCTCTCAATTTCACGATTGAAGTATATGCTAAGCCATATTGGTGATGATTTACAAGTGTGAGGATAGAGTGTTGAGAAAATTGAAAGGATTTGAGTACAGTCTATGGTTAAATTTTATCAGTGATGTGGATGATTATGTAAAGAATATAATAATAATAATAATATTAATAAAGAAAGAAGAAATTATTTGAGCACAAAAATATGTTATTAATTTATTGATATAAAACAATAAATCATATTTTGAGACTATAAGAAAGTTTATTTTTAAATATTAAAAAAAAAAAAAATATTACAAGTTTTAATTAAAAAAATTAATAATTTATAAATTTAATTAAAATAAATTTACAAATTTGTATTACTAACAACTTATTTAAAAAAGAAAAAAAAATATAAAAGAAATTAAAGCATTAAATATTTGACATTCAGTTTCTATCAGTATATAAAAATTTTAATAATTATACCTATACAGTTTTTTTTTTTAATAAATAAATAAATAATTTTTTTTCACCAAAAATTAATACTATATATTTATATTTAGTCACGCCAATTTAAAGTTACCTCTGTCTCGACTATCATATCTTTAAGAAAGATAAGAAAATAAAAGATTGCGATTATTTAACCGGTCAGTGCACATATAAACTGCTCCAAAAGTAAAAAGTCCAGTCAGTTAGTCTTGCAGAATCAACCTAGAAATACGCGGACGAGTAAAATCATCATCCTTACAATGGCTTCATCAAAGTGGTCTTTCATTTATCTGGTATTTTTATTAATAGCAGCAGTGACTCTTGTAAAGGCTGACGATTTCTTCGATGGTAAAAGAGATCCTTTAAAAGATAAACTTAGGTGCGTCTATTCCGAGAGTTTACCAGCTGTACCGGGCAAAGTATCAGAAAGATCTGGCTTAACCTGTACTGCAGATACTGGTAAAACCATAAGTTACGTAGCTGTTTGGGACTTATCTCCTCAAGGCAAAAGCAATTCTGTTATTAAAATTACAGCCGGGGGTATTAATAAACCCTACGTTACTTTACTGATACAAACTGAAATTGGCAAAGGATTGGATTACTCCCTAAAAGTATTCGAAAAATAATAGTTGTTATATATATTATCTGCTTGCAAAATGTGTGAATTTTTTTTTTAATTTATGTAAAAGTGTATTCGCAATGTTGAATTTGATGAAATTTTACATATTTTTCATTGTAATGACGTTACTACTAATAAAGTAATCTAATAAAATATCTATACCATCATTTTTTATTTATTCCACTAGTAATTATGATTTTAATAACTTGATCATAGTTTTATGCTATGCAAAAATGGAATAAAAACTTTTTCATATATTTCGTCGTAAGTAGAATAAAGATGTACAACGAAAAACAATCAGAAAAAATTTTATCACATTATCTACAACATTTTGTAACTCAGGACGCAATTATCAAATAAACAATTTCATTTGTTAATAATTATTAACTGAATTACGCCACTAAATTAAAATAATCTTATTTTATATTTATCGCTATTATAACTATCAAATCTTTAAGAAAGATAAAAAAAAATGAGATGTTGCGATTAGTGTAGCCGTTAATACATATAAATTGCTTAAAATGTAAAAAGGCTAGTCAGTTAAACTAGAAGAATCAATCTAGAATTATAAACGAATAAAATCATCATCCTTACAATGGCTTCATCAAAGTGGTCTTCCATCCATCTAGTATTTTTACTTATAGTAGTAGTAAATCTTGTAACGGCTGACGATTTCTTTGCTGGTAAAAGAGATCCTCCAAAAGATAAACTCAAGTGCGTTCATTCCGAGAGTTTACCAGCTGCAGAAGGAAGAAATTCGTTTACATATTTAAAATGTTCTGCAACTTATGGTAAAATCATAAGCTATGTAGCTCTTTGGGACTTATCTCCTGAAGGCAAAAGCAAATCTTATGTAGCGATAACAGACGGAGGTATTGAATCGACAAAAGTTACCTTATACGTACAATCTGATGTTGGCAAAAGATTGGATTTCGCTGTAAAAGTGTTTGAGAAAGATTTGTAAATTTTTAAATTTATGTAAAAAGTAAGCATAATCTGTGAATTTGCTATGATTTTGCATATAATGTAATTGTAATAATGCCACAAATAAAGTAATCAAATAAATTATCCATCGTATCGTTTTTTTATTTTAATTATAGTTGTGTATATTATATAAAAATGAAATAAAAATTTACAATTAAAATTAATAGATTTTATTCTTTATTGGAAAATAATGGCCACATTATTGACTTCGAAGTAGGGTCAGTAATAGCTTATTATGCCCAAGGGACTCACACAAATATCTAATATCCCGTATCAAAAATTGAATGAACATGTACAACTTGAAATGGTTTCAAAGATTTATCTTTAACGTTAGCACAATTTTTCAATAAATAATAATTTTATTTGTAAATTTATTTACAAAACTTTTGTTAAAAAAATACCAATCATAATAATTATATAAGATTATTAAAAGTTAACACGTTAAGACGAACATGCGTCCAACTACGCAACGTGGATGAATCATTTACACAAACATCCGATTATCCTCAATTTAAATTTTCACAAATTAAAATTCAGTTACTCTCTCGAAATCAAAAGTTTCGCTTGAGAAATTTTTTTAAAAACCGCGTGTCATGTCTGAACTCAAGATACTGCTTATTGTTCTGGCAATACTTATATCAGTAGTAGCAAGCAATGAAGTATCGAAAAATAATGGAAGTTTAATCATAGGCCAAAGATATCCTGATGATAATATCGTCATAAAAACGCGATTTCGTCGTCCTGCTGCAAAACACATAAATGCAACGGTTAAATGCGATTTGGCTGGTTATAATTACATAAATTACATATCAGCTGTTAATGTTGGAGAAAACGGCAATGGTGGACGGGCATGGATAGTCAGTGGTGGAGTTCATCAAACCAAAGTTCACATTAAACTCGAGAAGCAACTAAATCAGCCACTTTTTTTTAATGTTGAAATTTATGCAAAACTTTAATATGTATTTTATTTCATTGGAAAATTTTTTTTTTATTATTAAAACTACTGTAACTTTTTTAAATAATCGTCAAGATTGAAATAAAAAATTAGTGTATTAAAAAAAAAAAGTAGAGTTATCTCAATACAAATTCTTCACTTTTACAGGTAACTTTGAAATAATGTAGTTTCGCGAGAAAAAGTCGTGAAAATTTCCTCGAAGGTGCAAATTTTAATTTATTTATAAAAATATTTTGTTCAAAATATAGACTGCATTTATTAAAAAAGTTTTCAACAATCAATATTAAACTAAAGAAATTAAAAAAATATTAAGATATTACAAGGAGTTTTTAACAAGTAAAAAATAAATGTCAAAAATTTTTTTAAATACACCATTTCAAAGGTCTTTCCAAAAACTTTAAAATTTTGTTCTTCAAATCTCTATATAAATTAAGAAAAAAAAAGTTACAGCAGTTTAAATAAAAAAAAACCAGATTGTTCGTGAAATCGTCGGCGGTAATGTAGTTAAAATTAGAAAATGACATAATAAATCATGAATACTTCAAGATCTATATCAAGTGATGTCATAAATATTAACGTTTATAATTAATAAAAGATTAATAATTTGAAAAATTAAAGCCATTATATCCGTAATTCAATCTTGATCAGTAATGATATGAAATAAGATAAAATTTATATTTCGTACAATATATAAAGTCAGTCGAAAGCAAGTAATACCAACCTGTTCCTCTTGTAACTTCGACAAAAGGAAAGCTCCATCCTAAAGTCAAGCAAAAATGGCATCTTACAAGTATCTCGCCGTTTTGGCCGTAATCTTAGTCATCGCCACTGTCGGTGTTTACGCAACTAGCATGACCCAAGGATCAAGAGCATACAACGACGAACTCGCATGTTACGGCAACGTACATTTGGCTGCTCAACCTGGATCAGTAGTAACAGCAACGAGAATCTGTAACGTACCCAAGGCAAGTCAATGGATCAACTACATCGAGGCCATTGATGTTGGAAGTGTTGGTAGAGGTGGATACGCTCAGATTACTTCTGGTGGACTTTACGCTAGGACTGTAACTGTTTACATGTGGAGCCAGCCTGGACAACCGTTAGATTTCAGTCTTAACGTTTATTCCAAGCCTTATTAGATTTGGCAGAGTGGAATATTTTTTTAGAAGCCAAATAAATAAGCTTTTTGAATTGTTTACTTATTTCAATTATTTATTAATTATTGTTTATTTTTCTTAAAAAATTAATATTTGTTATTTGGAAATTTAAAAATATTTAATTATATGTACCTAATAATGTTATAAAAATAAAATTAAAAAAAAAATACAGTAAGTAAAGTTTATTTTTACCTTATAAGCCATTTAAATTAGTAGAATTAAATAGTCGATAAATCTACATTACCGACATCAGCGTATTTAAAAATTATTTTAATAAAAATAATATAATTTCGAGACCGATTGAATTTCATAAAGTAATTCTATAACTTGTATCTTCTTAGACATTGTAATCTATAAGATAATAAATCGATACCGTAAAATCAAAGTAGATTCATAAACATGATAATTTAACAATATTATTATCAAATCCCCAAGACTAGCTATATCAATTATCGACAATATGAAAAAAAAAAATTTGATCATTTATAAGATATCAACTACCAGAGTCTCTTCAAGTCCATTCCCGACTTTCAAATCGATCCAACAACATATATCAGTACATTAAAGATGTCAAAGTTGCATCTCGCTGCTTTTGCAATCGCAATACTATTCACATTAGTCAACGCCGAAGACCTTGACGAAGGTCAAAGAACAATTGGTGACGAGCTCATCTGTCAAGGCAACTTTCGCATACCATTTGATTACGATCCTGTAACCAAAACGATAAACTGTAACGTAAAGAAACAAGGTCAATTAATCAATAAAATAGTGGCTAAGGATCTTGGTTGGGGTGGATTTGGTATTGTTGAAAAGGGAGGTATCGGACATAATAACGTTACCATCTACTTTTATAATCTTTATGATGGTCTTTATTTTGATTATGAGATATTTGCTAAGTCATAATTAATTTGAGAAAGAAAAAATGAATTTGTTATTTTATATTACAAATTGTAATTCGAGTATGTACTTATAATTTATGCTATTCTAATTTTTTAAGTATTCCAATAAATATTCATTAAAAAAAAAATAATTAAATAAAATCGTTTTTATTTTCCTTCCATTTATAACAATTTTATTATATAATTTCTAGTTTTTACAATTTAAAATATATAAAATTAAATAAATTAATTAAATTTATCATTTACGTAACTTCCGTGATCGACGGATTCTACTCTTCTTATCATATAAAATATTGTTAAGTTAAAAAAAATAGAACGCTAAAATTTTATATCAAATAAATAAATTATTTCGTAATCAACAATCAATTCTCAAGACTACCTATATCTGTCATGATTATCATTATACGTAACGGAACAATTCAATCATTTATAAGTCAGTCAATCACAATCATCTCATGTTCATTTTTACTTTTACATTCAAGTAACATATCAACATTTAACAATAAAAAAATGGCAAAATTCCATTTTGCTATTGCACTTACTTTTCTGCTCGCTGTTGTCAACGCCACCGATCTTATAAATGGCAAGAGAGAAATTGGCGACGAGCTTGTTTGTTACGGAAATGTACATCTGCCAGCGGTACCCGGAAAAGTCGTGGTAGCATTTAGAAGCTGCAACGTAACCAAACCGGGCCAGCGTATAACTTACATCTCGGCTAAGGACGTTGGTCCTTATACCCAGGGAGGTTACGCTTACGTACACAAACGCGGTGGTATTGGATACAGCAGTGCTACTCTTTATCTCTGGAGTCAACCTAGTCAACCGCTTGATTTTGATATTAACGTTTATGCTAAGCTCTATTAATTTGTTTGAGGATATTGTTGAATGTGTAACTATTATCAATTTTTGAAGACTTAATTTTTGGTATATATACTTTAATAATGATTTGTAATGGTGATTTTTGAAATTTTACAATAAAATGTTTATCAAGCACATAATTTTTTATTAAACCCCTGATCTATTTTTTCTTGAATTTTTTCATCATTTAATTTTAAGATAAAATTTGATAAAATGATTAATGATTATTTGATAAAATGGTTTAGTTGTAAAATTTGATATAGAACTATTATAAAATTTATTTTAATAAAATACTCGAATGACAAAGTAATTAAATTAATTTAGCAAACTTTATTGACAACTAAAAATTTGACAATGAAATTCAAAATCGAAAGTATTTTTTTTTTGTATAACGTCAGCGATTTTTTTTTAACCGATTTTAATATTACTAATCTTTGTAAGAGGCTTCGATACGAGCTTCTATCAAAAATATTTCTCGCAAAAGCAACAATTATTATGTTAAATTTGTATATTTAATTAAGGAGTTTTTTTTAGTATACTTTATTTTTATTATTAAAAAAAAGTTAATAAATTAATTAATTTGAAAATTAATAAATTTTAATCTTATCATAAAACATTGTTAAGTAAAATAAAAAAAAAACGTTAAAATTAATTCTAATAAAATCAATTATTTTGTAATCAACAATCGCTTGTGATAAAACAATCTATAATCGAAATAAAATGATTCAACACCAAGCTAAGTATGTAACTACGTAAGCTTTAAAATTAAAAATTTTTATCACCAATTCCCTAAGACTAATCAATCTCGATTATCATCACACGATATCAATAAGACGATTTAATCATTTATAAGACAGTCAACGAATATCATTTCACGTCCATTCCTACTTTTGCATTCAGTTCAACAGTAGCGTATCTAAAAAAACAAAAATGGCAAAATTCCATTTTGCTATTGCACTTGCCGTCCTGCTAGCAGTTGTCGACGCCACCGATCTTATAATCGGCCAGAGAGTTAGTGGTGACGAGCTCGCTTGTTACGGCAGCGTACATTTGCCAGCAGTTTATGGACAAGTAGTTACAGCAACGAGAATCTGCAACGTACCCAAGGCAAGGCAACTCATAACTCAAATCTCAGCTAAAGACGTTGGACCTAACGGTCAAGGTGGCTACGCTTACGTTCAAAGTGGTGGTGTTGGATACAACAGTGTTACCCTTTATCTCTGGAGTCAACCTAGTCAACCACTTGACTTTGATCTTAATATCTTCGCTAAGGTCTATTAATTTTGTTTGAGGATATTGTTGAATGTGTAACTATTTTTGAAGATTTAATTATTGGTATATAAATTCACTTTTATAATGATTTGTGAAGTTGATTTTTGAAATTTTACAATAAATATAATTTATTAAGAATTAATTTTTTTTTTAATCGTACCTTAAAATTTTTTCCTTCAATTTTTTTATCATTTAACTTTAAGATGTCATCCTCGATAAAATGATTATTTTTTATCGATATCCGTAAGTAGGAGGTATATTTGCCTGTAATTTTTGATAGAATCAATTTTTTCTTAAATTAAAATTTATATTTTTGAAAAATATAGCACGATGTCAAAATTAACTTTTGCCAAAAATAAATAAAAAAAATTGCTAGCACTTTAATCTATTATGACAACTCAATGCAAAAAAGAAAAGAGTCTCGCCGGACAAGCGATAAAATTTTATTTTATACAAAAAAAAAAGGAATTTTACACAAAAAATTTATTATTGTATTTAATAATTCAAATTATACTCCTTATACTTCTTGATTTTTTAATTTTCATATCGTTGTATTTTATTTATATATATCAAGTTGACAATATAATTATTGTAACATTTTAACACCTACAAGGGCACATAATATCTATACAAATCAATCAACCACAGCACAACATACTCTACACAGCACATTATTTTTAACACCTTTACAAGCCTATTATACATTTAAGAGTTGAGAACAACTTTCTGCACAAAATACATGCAACATAAAATTTACACTTCGTGTGCTTATTACGCATAAAATATCGAGAATGATAAATTGTATATCGACGAGGACGTCCCGCGCAGTTGGCAACTAAGCTTTTTCACCCAATTAGCCAAAAGCTCGCGATTGCTGATATGCATGCACATATATTGAGCGTAGTGGTAGCGGCGAGGGCAATATAATTTGGCCTTACATCAAATATATCCTTGTATTAAGATTCTTCTGCATATATGTAAAATATAAAACAAAACATTTTAATCATTTGTAAAACACAGTCGAACAAAATTATTTCAATTACAGTCTTACTTTTGTATTCAATCCAACAGCAGCATACCGAAACATCTTTTAAAAAAAAATGACAAAATTTCATTTCACTGTCACACTTGCAGTTCTGCTCGCAGTTGTCATCGACGCTACCGATTTTATAATCGGCGAAAGAAAAATTGGCGACGATCTTGCTTGTTACGAAAGTATACACCTTCCAGCGGTACCAGGAAAAATCATTGAAGAATTTAGGAGCTTCAACGTAACCAAGCCTGGGCAAAGCATAACCCAAATCTCAGCAAGAGATGTTGGACCTTACGGACGTGGTGGTAATGTTTCTGTTTTAAGTTATGGTGTTGGATACAGTAATGTCACTCTATATCTCGAGAGTCAATCTGGTCAACCACTTGATTTTGATATTAATATATTTGCTAAGGTCTATTTTAACTTCGAATAAGAATCTGCGTAAAAGATAAATGGTCTTTAGGATAAGAATGAGAAAAAACTGTCCACTCTTTTTTATTTTATTATATGCTAGAAATTTGACATTTTATGGTTTGAAAAAGTACAGAATGCGTCTTTTCAAACATTTTTAAAATAATTAAAATATTAATTAAAATTTTTAAGTATGAGTAATATTACGTATCAATCATACGATTACATTTTATCAAAATCGTATTCTGATCTTTATCATTGAAATATTGTAACATTCACAAAAAAAGATTTTTTTAAATTCATTTATTTCATAATCATATATCAATGAGACACTCACCTTACAAATATAATACTAAAATCGTTTATTTTTAGAAACCATAAAAAAAATTCTTCGATACAAAAAATGTAAAAATTTGCAATAAAAAAAATAAAGAAGAAAAAAAAGCAACTCCAAAATCTCAAAATCAATTAATCGTAAAACATAATTGTTATCATCTCAAAACACAATCACTAAATTCGAATATAATCACATTACGTCAATGAATCGTATAAGCATTTACAAATGAAACTTACAACACAACCAATACACATTACTCACAACCTTATAGCTCCAATTATCATTATCAATTAAAAACCCACCCAATAAAATAACAAGCCTTATACATAGCAAATCAAATATTGGCACGTATATGTACATCTGTTTAATCATCTCCAACGACATGTATATAATACCAAAATGTCCCAACTCTCGCTTACATACACACACATACATACATACAAAAATATTCACCCATACAGATATATAGAAAAATGATAACAAGCCACGTGAAATGGTACGTAGCAGCAGCAGCAGAACATATATTAACAAGAAAAGTCGCGGTTTCTTCGCGGCTTGATAAGATAAAAAGATCAGACAACCGTAAACGCGCATCCAAAGTCGTAACGAAGTTCAAACCTGCCAGATCACAGTTATATTTCATCTCAAAAACCAACTATATATAATCAATCTATACAAAAAAAATGATGTCTCTCATCAACTTATCAACACTTGGATTTTTAATTGCAATAATATCGACCTGCATCTACGCGGATAGTTTTAAAAAAGGCAATCGTCAAGACAACGACACTACAGTATGTTTAGAAGCAACACATTTACCTGCAATACCTGACAAGGTCGTTGAAACTAATTACACCTGCAACGTCAAATACGACGATCAGATTATAACATACGTTAGAGCACTTGATCTTGGTGTTAGATTTAAGGGCGGTTATGCTGAAATAATTGATGGTGGTGTTGGTGATAAATTTGTTAAATTACATATGAAAAGTCAAATTGGACAACCGCTTAATTTTTCGATTAATATATTTGCTAATCGTAGTGATAATGATAATAATGTGCAACAGAAATTATATTAAAATTATTATTTTTTGTGATTTATTGTGATGTTATATATATTTTGTATATTTTTTAATATGTCTGGATGTGTATAAATGTGTATAAAAAAATCTATTTTATGATTTGAATGTTTTATTGTATTTGTAATCTCAATATAACTATAATCCGTCAATGTGTCTTCGTCAAGAAAAAAAAATTTTTTGAATTATCTATGTGCAATTAAATTATTTATAACTTTGTTTTTTGTTTACGTGTATTATTGAAAATTTATTTTTAGATCTATTTTAATAAATGATAACAAAATAACATCAAAATGTCTTGTTATTTTTCACTTGTCAGCGTTTATTGTTATCGTTTTAAATATGATGAAATTATGCAAATTAGCCTTGTACTGGATAAAACCGAGATTTTATTCGTAGAACTTATGATGGCCTTATTAAGCAGTTCAATATAAAACACTTGTTATATACTTACCTTCTAAAAATTCCAATTTTTTCCATAAAAAAATAAGCAAACATAGATTTCACTTTAAATTTTACCTTTAAATTTGCGGTGAGTCAATTATATAATTAAAATCTGTAATATTAATGAAATTTGAAAAATATCGAATTACAACCAGATAATTATTATAGGATTTATTTTTTAATAATAAAATTGCAAATAGCTAGAGAAAAAAATTCTATAAATACAAATTATATCATCCCAATGTCAATATTTCATAATTTACCAAGCATAATCATTGATATTAGCATAACATTTATTTCTTGATCACAAAATCCCAAAAAGATAATAATAAAAGCTCTCGTGTATACAGTACATTAAAATTTTTTTTATATAACAATACAAAAGATGTAATCTTTACGCACAATAGAATCGATCAATTCATTAATTTTTATTATTCAGATACTACACAATAACAAATAATAAATCATCAATAAAAAAATCTAATAACACCTTCAAAAACAGGAAAAAACAAATGTAACGCAATATCTCGATTAAAAGAAAAAAAATTAATTAAGCACAAGAAAAAAATATCAACAATAAAAATATATAAATGATATTTAGCAATATGGTGTCGCATAAATATAAACCGAAAAATTAAGTGCACTGCCACGTGGACTCCACATATTAACGCTAACACTTTTTTGACATATACCACCTCGATATATTTGAGCTAGACCACCTTGTTCAGGACAAATCCGATCCAGTACGGCTATATAGGTGATATACTGTTCTGGTCTGGTCACTTCGCACGACGTCCACATGTGTGCAAGCTTGCCTGGATGTGGGCTTAGGTAAAATTCACCATGGCAAATTGGACCGTCGCCCTGTTGACGTTCACCTGCTATTAGGTTTCTGGCTTCGATGGTAAATGTTAAGGCTAATACTGACAGTAGTAGTAGTAGTAGAGGTAGTTGGCTTTTGGTGGATGTCATTTTTTTTTAATTTTTTAAAAAAAATGGTAATAAGTTATTGGAAATTTGAAAAATTTTAGGATTTATTGGCAGTAGGATTTGTGATTTAATTAATAGTACGATTTACATATTTAATTAATATGCAAGTACGATTTTTTAAATTTTTTAAGCGCCGTAAAATTTGAGCTTTGATTAACAATGAAATAATTTCAGTGTTTTCTGGAAAAAAAAAGAATTTTTAAATTTATAAATAAATATATTTAAGTGTTAGAAAAATATTTAATATTAAATAAAATGTAACTTAATGTGCATGCATCATAAAACATTCTATTCTTCTTAAATTTTTTTTTATATAATATAATATACATTTTTAGAATGTAATTTTTGACATAAATCACAATTTTTTTGAAAACAAATAATATTTATAAATAAAAAAAAAGGACGATATTCTATGCAGTTATTGCAAAAATTATCACATTTATGACAAGAATAAAAAATTAATATTATTACGAAATATGAAACTTACCTGAAGTCTTTTATCTGTTCTACGGCTAGTTAAAAACTAAATACTTTTACTAATCCTTTAACTTTAGTCTATCCGTATATGAAAATACATTTGCACATCCTTGAAAAAATAATTCTGTTACATGTTACTTTTGCAATCAACTTAGATCTTTAGTCATAAAAATACATATTTTTTTTATATTTTTCATCATCGCGTATTTTACTTCGTAATTCATGTATGTACATACGTATAGCGTGACAACAAGTAACACATTTTTTTTTGTCCCTTGACAAGTTAGACATGACATTACATACTTTTCATTTCATAAAAAATTTTTTTCATAATACTTTCAAATAATTATTTAAAGATAAACAAAGAATATTATCCTTTAAAATTATTATAAATATAAGAAACAATGCAAAGCCTTTCATTACGTTAGTTTATATTAGATCAACATGAAGCTACTCATTCCTCTTCTTCTTGTGGTTTTTGTAGCCACCTGCGATGTTGTAAGTAATCTATATGCTACAATTACGATTTAAAATTATTTTGAATATTTAAAATAAATTTTTAATTACGTGTTAAAAATTATTAAAATTTTTAATTTTATTATTTTATAGTTACTCATTTTTTAACGATACATAATTTTTCTTGCAGTTTAGCCATCCCGCAGGAGACATAGGTAATTTGTATTTACATTTTATAAATATACTCTTCATTAAAATTAAAATTGATATAAAAATTTTTATCTAAATCAACATTTGTTAATTTAAAATGATCTTTTTTTTCTAGTTTTTGCATTAGACGCAGTTTCCGGAATGCCAGGCAAAGGTATGGCAAGCAAATTCATGCCGAAAAAGACCACACCAGCAGGTCAATCTGGAAGCACAAATCCATCCGAGGTAGGATCATCAGCTCATGCCTCAGCAGGAGTAGAAGTTACTACTGTAGCTGCAACTATTTCAGCTGCAACCAGCGGATAATTAAATACCATAAAAAAAAATTACATGTCCAATATAAAATCACACATATAAAGCACTTTAATAAAATTATGAAAATTTAATTATGTTTTGTAGTTTATAAAATTAATAAATGAATTAACTTTTTTTTTTATTTCTAATTTAATAATTACTCTATAGCTAGGCAATCAAGAAAATCGATCACGTCAAGAACAAGGAAAAAATCGAGCCAATGAATTAGGATCAGATGGAGAACAGAATCAAGAGCAATCTGGAGGAGGTGGAAATTCAGGCAGAGGTCCTCCGAAACGTGGAAATAAAGGACGAGGTCCTCCTAATTCGAACGATCGAAATAATTGGAACAAATTTATTAATTAAATTTTTATGAATATTACAATTATTTGTTTGAAAAATTAATTTTTAATTTTGGTAGATTATCCCATATATATATTTTTTTCCTGGTTCAAATTTTTATCATAAAAAAATTCGATTATGTAAAAAAAAATCTTATTTATAATTCAAATTATCTTTATCATATTATTTTAATAATAATTTTAATCACTAATACAACAATTTAAAATCATTCAAGAACTTTAATCAGCAATAAATAAATAAATAAATAAATAAAATATCAATATTTGTTTTATCTTAACATAGTTTATTCAATACTTCTTATTTCTAATACAAATTTTATAATAACGTAATATTAAAAAAAAAATTACTGTACATCTTTTCTTTACAATAACGTATATCTAAATCTCAATAAAACAAAATTACAATTTCCTAGCATAAAGCTGCACAGTAAAATAAATACCATGAAACCTTTGACTTTCAAAATCTAAAACAGCAAAATCCGATCCTGGACCACCAGATGATAAAATAACCGAAGCACCAGTACCATCTGTAACTTCATTTAAAGCACAAACTTGTGTGATAACGTAGCCTTTTGGAGCATTGTAAGTACCTCTGTATTCGACTATCAAACCAATCCAACTTGCCGATTCTGCCACGTTTTCCTGGAGTACTAGTCGATCGTTTGGATGACGATTTCCAACGATTAGATGATCAGATCCAGCTAAAGGTATTGTAGCGTTTAGAGATTTTGAGCTTGCGTTTGTAATAAAGATACTGATTGATAGGGCAAGAGCCAATAGATACTTGATACACGTCATGTTTAGGGTATAGGTGGTAGGATAGGTATACCGAGCTTTTTAAAAAAAATATGTTTGTGCTTGCAATTAACTGTAGGTCTACTAATTGTCCGATACGATGTACGCCTAATTATATGTATTGCTTATCTTATCGATATTTATTAAAAAAAAAAAAAAATGAGTCGTAGTTCGTGTGATTTTATTTATTGGTATATAATTCTAGAACGAACTTTTCCAATATGATACTCTATTCAGATGAATATCGCTAGATGAATCATGAAGTCGGTGAATTTAATAATCTTGAGTATTTATGATTGATTTTTTTCTAAATATACGTTTATGTAATTCTTGGAATAACATTGTGTTAAATGTTATTAATATACATGTATCAATTGTTGGTATTTATTATTGAAAAATAATTAAGTTATTATTAATTTATTTTTATAAATTATTTTTATACGTATAGAAATTTTTGTATTTTCATCAATAATAAAAAAAGAAAAAAAATTCATTGAAAGACAAATGATATAAAATTTGATATGATCATACAGTTAACAGTGTTTCTTAACACTGTTATTTTAATGAGTTAATGTTCTTTTCTTTGAATCATTATCAATCAAACTGTAAAAACATTTTTCAAAAAAATAAAAATATTTACATTGATAATATAACATTAATATTTATTTAATTCTACTTTCAATTAATTATTCATTACAAATAAAATAAATCAAAATTTATTATCATCAAAATTCAATATCACATTTGCGTATCACAATACTACATTTAAAAATGCAATTGTACATGACTAAGACTGTGGTGCAGCAAAAATCTTAATAAAACTTTTAATACTATGACCACGTTGACTTTTAAATCCATATTTGACAATAGTATACCACCCTGTATCACCACTCAGCAATTGAACATATGCTCCTTTTCCATTGTAATTATGATTGAAGACGAATATAAGGCTTATACAAAGGTCTGAGTTTACGTCGTAAGTCTTGATAATCTCACGTACGAGCAACCACCAGCCTCTTTTGTAGATGGTCTCTTTATAAACAAGTTGATCATAATTCATATCAGCGATGTTGTCCAGCAGAAGATTGAACAAATCATTTGGACTAGCACTGACTGGTTGCACCAATTCAAAAGACTCGTACTCGTCACAATCGTATGGAGATGAAACAACCAAGGTTAAAGCGAGAGTGAAACTTGATAAGAGTAGGAGTTGTGTGGATGAAATTCTGGAAATTTTAAGGAAATTAATTGTGGTTCTAGATGACTTGATACAATCTTGGAAATAACTGAAATGAAATGTTTATAACAGATACTGTGCAAGGAGTTGACTGTAGATTTTTTTGTCATTGCTTCTTATCAGAATGACGTTTTATTCAAATAAGCAATTTTAAATAGATATTAAGAAGTTTTTTGTTAAAAAAAAATTTGTTCATTGTGTTGGAAGATTTTAAAATTGTTTATAATTAAAAAGAAAAAAAGAAATATTTTTACAAACGCTAATTTTATTGATTATTTAATCTCATGCGTTACTAAGAACCGTGGAATTTCCGATTATTACATCAACTCTTTACCGATAAATATGTAAATAAATAATATAATACGATTAATTAATGACAAACAGGTGCATCACGTACGCAAAGCGTATTTCAATACCAAATCAATCTAAAATATTAAGATTTTGCAAGCATCGGAAATAAGATAACGCTTATTCACTTTTGACATCCGTATCGTGATAAGACCAGCACTTCGGGTTTCCCGGCGAACAGCGATAAATGTTCACTAGATTTCGGTTGACAGATTAAATTAGAGTATTAAGTATAACAGCTTTTTCTTTTTGAATGCGATAAAAAATTTTATAATGAAATTGAACACTTAGATTTTAATTACGAAATAATATTATTTTTTGATTTATTCCTTGCTAACAGTTTTTATTTAAGCACACGTAATAAAATTATATAAAAGTTAATTATTCGAAATAAAATAATTAGTTTTTTTATGAAAACTAATAAAATCATATTTCAATGAAATTATAAGAAATATAAAGCATTCAGAACAAATTTAAAACACCCACTACAAACTTATCAATTTATTCGCGCTTATCTAAAGAAACTTGTAAAATTAAAATTTTCACATTGGCCAAGAGAAATCGGAGAACTTTTTTTCAGCCTCGCTTTTGGCTTATCGCGGATTTCAGTTTAAGTATGGCCCAAGTGATAAACCATAGCGATCGAGTGTAAGCGATTTGAATACATTAACAGACTGACTTGTACATTAGCTTAAACAAAGAATGACCCTACTCAATATACGCGCTATTTCAAAAGGGTTCTGATAGCTATCTGTTGCAAGGCACGCGTCGCGTAACAGTATGCAGTTCGATCGATTTTACTATTAAACACCAATGAAACACGTATCTAATATAAAATAAAATGGTGATCGCAGATTGTACAAAAGAGTGTAATAGTATAGAGGGCTTGTCGAAAAGAGCTTTACTTGTATTCAAATAAATTCATTTATTTTTAATAAACACTTCGTTCTCGTATTTAAAAGTACAAAACTGTATTTTTTTTTTTTTTAATCGCTAGAAGTAATGTTACACTTACAGAAAAAACGCATTTTACATGAAAAATATGTTCTTAATTGTCCTATCTCTTTTCATTTTTTTACACTTTACGGAATTATAATATTTTTAACGATGATTATCATTAAAAAATAAAGGGAACTTTCATTTTGATTACAATGAAGGACACTAAAATCGGGCGTTTTTTCTCTTCAAACGAGTTTAAATAAGGTAAAATAATACAAATTAAAAAATTCAGGGGGGAAGAAAGGTCGGGAGATAAAACTTACTAAACTAAGCTTCTTGCTCTACAGCTTCTGCTTCATTCGAAGCTTCATCTTCTTTGTCGCCATTTTGTTCAACTGCTTTTCCTTTGGCTGCAGTTTTACCCTTCTTGGCAGGAGCTTTGCTACCCTTTCCTTTCTTAGCAGGTTTAGCCACCTCAGTTGCCTTTTCATCGGACTCTTCTTTGCCGTTTTCAACAGAATCCGATTCTACACCATTCTCTTTAGATTCACTGTCAATTTCAGCTTCTTCGTCTTCTTTGTCATCAACTTCTGCAGAAGTGGCTTCTGCAGAATCCTTTTTCCCCCTTCCTTTTTTAGGAACAGCTAAAAATTTATTTCATAATAATTTAATAAAAAATAATATTAATTGCAATGTAATAATTTTATTTTTTTTACAACTTTTTTGTTTTTATTATTTTTTAACTTTACAAATAAATGTTATTTTAAGCATGTTATAACTTTTAAATTATTTATATGTAAAATATAATGTAAGAAATTTATGCATACCTGTTTTTGCTTGTCGGCCTTTGCCTTTTTTGGCTGCAGTTGAAGTCTTTTCCTCTGCTTCGGCATCTTCTAAAATTAATAAAATTAGATAAATATTTTAGTATACATGAATAAATTAATTTTGATAAAAATTTGCAAGACGATTGACAAAAATGTATAACAAAAAGCTTAGTTAAAAGTAATTACAAAATCTCTTACCATCTTCTTTTTCTGCAACTACATTTTTTTTGGTAGCTTTGGCTGTTTTGCCTTTTTTTGCAGGTTTCTCAACTGGCTCATCAACAGAACCATCATCATCATCTTCCTCCATCTTTTCAACCTCTTCTTCTGGTTCTGCTGCTTTTTTGCCTTTTTTTGCGGCAGCAGCTTTTGTTTTAGCTGGTGCTTTCTTAGGCGCAGGTTTGGGTGCAGGTTCTTCCACTTTTTTATTTTTAGCCGCCCTAGGATGCCTCACCTCTTTGACTGTCTCCTCTGCTGGCTGAGTTTTCTTTTTTTTAGGTGCAGAAACATCATTATTTTCAGCAGCAGGTTGATCTGCCACCTCAGTCTCTGCACGTTTGGTTGGTTTTCTTGGAGCCATTTCTGAAATAATGTCAAAAAATTGACAGTTTATTTATATCTTAATAAAATTTTGATTATCTTAAAATTTCATATTATTTTTCAAATGCAAATATTTTAAAATACTAAAAATTTATATTTGTATAAAATGCCTTAAGCATATAGTAATTGTTGATATTGTATATTATTTCAAAAAATATAACTTTATAATAAAATATTTTTGATCATTCAAATTTAATTAAAAAAACTTGCACATATATCAGTTAAATTATTAATTATTTTAGAAAAAATAAAATATCAACCAAACGATATCTTTCGCATCCAAGTAAACAAAATTTAATGACAAAATACAAGCGTCGAGAACTTCCAAGAATTCAACCGTCAAAAAATTCTCCGAACTTGCCCTTCTAAAAGTACGAAAAATGACAAAATTCTTAAGAATTACTGACTCAACCCTTAAAAAGACAGTATCTGCCCTTGATGTTCATCAAAACCGAAATAAGAAAAAAAAATAATCAACTGTTTTACGCGTTGTTCTATTTACTCTCAAAAAGAAATTTAGAAGAAAATTTTACGCCCTGGCGCGCGCGCGCTTGTCTTTTGATAAACGACCGTTGTTGGCGTTATATATTCTGTGCAAATAACACCTAATATATATGTATATATATACATATATATCGCAAATTTCAAGACTTGACAAAAGAAGTCAGAAACACACAAAACGACGCCATGCTCTATCTCTCGCGCGCCTTCGTGTATATATATTCTCTCCCTTTTCGATCCTTCAGGAAAATATATATATATATATATCTCAAATTTTCGCAAAAACTATGGCCGTCTTCACAAATCAACCCAGAATATCATAATACTTTTCATCATTCAATTATCATCAAACCTAGCGATTAATCCAACTCCATATACTTCTCTTGAAAAATACACAAGCAAGCCGGCATTAGCAAAAACGACGCCTTATCAAAACGAAGTCGCTCGAATTACACACAAACATACATACACACAAACACACAATCACCAAGAGGGAGGAAGAAGAAGAAGAAGCATCATCATCATATAGTTGTTGCGCGGGCGTCCACACACCGCCATCGCGAGAGGAGAGAAAATCATACATAGCGTGTTTGCTTGCTCTGCTACCTATTCTGATATATATTTATCGCGTGCGCGTGTGTATACTTGTGTATACCGTGGCTCTCCCGCCTTTTCCATTTTTATGCCGGCCGGTCGGTGAAGAGTAAAAGTCAACGAAAACGACGTTTATATTATTTTATACTACTCGCGATTTTCCACGAGGCGCCACAAACAGCCGCCGGTTAATAGCCACGAATCTCCTTATCAAAATCACACTTTTCCGTATAAAGTAAGAACCACCCGGCTTTTTTCATTTTTACACTCCTCGACCGATTAATGACCAAACCATGAATATATTTTATTGCTTACCTTTATAAATATGAAACCCGGGTTATCCTGATAAGAAAGGTCCTTCAGTAAAAATAAAGTTGTCGTCGACGTAGAGGAATGAAGCTGGTGCTGCTGCTTTTAATGCTTAGCTTATTGCTGTACTCGCTGCCTGCTTGCTGCTAGTGGCTTTTGGGGGGCCGATCGAAGAGAGCAGCGCTCGCAGACTCGTTTGGGCTGTCTTCTCTTTGCTGCCTCGCTCTACTACTACTTCTTCTTCTTCTTCTTCTTAACTTATGTTGGCACCAGCGAGCTGTACGGCCATTAACTCTACTACTACTTACTGCTTTGCCGGCGACACCGGTGAAGAACGGAAGGGGGGGGGGGGAGGAGAGAAAGAGAGAACTCGCGTCGACCGAGACGGTCAAAAAGAGAAAGAGCAATAAGATTGTAGTTCTACTACACGGTGTAGTTCACGTCACACACACGCGAGCAGGCTAATCGGTTCTTGAAGTTGATGATGATGATGGTCTTCTACTTACTCACTTTTTTTCTTCCTCCTCGTTACTGATGATTTACTGATAGTACCGTAGGCTTATTTTCTAAACTCACCCAGCAACCAACTACCTACTTACTACTCTCTAAACGCTGAATATTAAAATTTTATTAGCCTATAAATAAATTACAAAACTTGTGTAAACACGATTTTTCATGCAGATGCTATCAAGGGGTGTGTAAAAAGCGAGATTGCCGTTTTGCCTTTACGCTGTTGATGATGATGCTCCTTATTTTATTTCTCACTCTCATATACACGCGTTTTCCTATTCGCTCCGTGTGTGAACGTTCGGCGCGCCCTCTCCAGTCGAAAAATCGCACTTTCAAAATTATGTTTTACACAGTCGCTTATGGACAATTTAAAG